>JACEEZ010020616.1:321405-338905 GCA_016584305.1 Chionoecetes opilio | reverse complement strand
CAGGTTTGCATTCTCAACGGTGACACGAGTGACATTGGAAAAAATATGGAAAAAATATACTAGGGGTTAACCATGTTAAGTATGAAGAAGGTAGATATGTACATTGTACAAGTAAGGGAAGAATTATTAGGGAGGGAAGAAGTACTAGAGGAAGTGAGGAAGCACAAGGCGGGAAGAATGTATCAAAATGCCAGCATTAGAAAGGGTGGAGTTACTAGAATGCGAGGAAGTACTATATGACAATGATAAAAAGTTAGAATATATACAAGAAAAGGAAGAGTTACAAGAAAGTGAAGATATGTGAGGTAGTGGGGAAATAGCTACTCAGAAGGATGGATAATGCATATACTATTAAGAAGTGTTTGATGCAACACGTAACAGCGGATTCATGACTTAACTGAGACAATTGCAATACCATCAAAATTACTCGCAAGACCAATATCACCACCACCACCAAACAGGAAGCCAAAATCTTGCGCTGATAACCGCGCCATATTAGTCAATACTCGAGCCGCAATGAGCCTCAAAGGCTGCGTTGAAGGGAAAAAAGAGAGCTCGGGCGTAAAGGAAATTGGTGTCCACAGTTAGGGAAGAGATCAATTTGGACGTTTTCAACCAAGTTCTGTTGAGAATGTTGACGTTTGAATGCTTGGAGCCCGTCGAGGGAGTGGGAAGGATGGAAGGTATGACAGCAAGGTAAGGGAGGGAGCAGTAACGCAAGATTATTGAGGCAAGGAAGTCACTAATAAAATTTCATTGCTTGCGTCTACGGCACACAGTTTTATTATATTAATTGTAAATGAACCAGTTGTTCCAGCTTAGACTTCCGAACAGACAGTAAATCGTGCGCGGGCGCACACACACACACACGCACACACACACACACACACACACACACACACACACACACACACACACACACACACACACACACACACACACACACACACACACATATATATGCACACACACACATGGGTACTCCGTAGTGTAGTGGTTAGCACGCTCGGTTCACAACCGAGAAGTCCCGGGTTCGATCCCCAGGCGGAGCGGAAACAGATGGGTTGTTTCCTTAAAACCCGAGCCCCTGTCCACCCAGCAGTGAATGGGTACCGGGTGTTAGCCGGGGTTTGTGACCCACCTCCCGGGGTGCTGGCTTCCCCCAACACTAAGCACTAAGGATGAATGATAAAAATGTTGATATGGAGACGGGGCCATACGAGCGCTGCTCAGGCTCTGTAAAATACAACTAGATGAATACAGCTAGATGAATACACACACACACACACACACACACACACACACACACACACACACACACACACACACACACACACACACACACACACACACACACACACACACACACACACACATACACACACACTCCTACATACATACACACTGGGAACTCCATAGTGTAAGGGTTAGCACGCTCGGCTCACAACCGAGAAGTCCCGGGTTCGATCCCCGGGCGGAGCGAAGACAGACGGGCGGTCTTCTTAAAACCCGAGCCCCTGTCCACCCAGCAGTGAATGGGTACCGGGTATTAGCCAGGGTTTGTGACCCGCCTCCCGGGGTGGTGGTTTCGGCCGACACTAAGGATGAATGAGAACAAAATAAATGTTGATATGGAGACGGGGCCATACGAGCGCTGCTCTGGCCCTGTAAAATACAACTAGATGAATACAACTAGATGAATACACACACACACACACACACACACACACACACACACACACACACACACACACACACACACACACAGACGCACACAAACGGTAAGTTCATGACTCTATAGAGTTAGTGAAATGCAACACAGAGCTACCGCAGAGTTTCTTTTAATGTAATCTAGTAACCATTAAAAGTGTTTTTTAGTCGAAAACACCCCTTCAGAATGATTCAATTGACATGGGACCAAGCTGTTTACCACCTACGATTTATTTGCGATTTTTAAGCCTAATCTCATCAAAATTGAATTTACAGTTTTGGCTACCCAAAACAGACAGACAGACAGACAGACAGACAGACACACGGCTACTCTTATAGTATATTAGACAAGTGCTTGTGGGCCCTTCGGACCCATGTATTGATGTTTGTAGTAGTAGTATATATTAGACAACAATGTGAGTGCAAACTCCAATCGTGTTGTTGCTGTCGTTGGTCACTGGTCACAGTGCCTCGGGATAGCCAAGGGGTTCTCAACCTTTTTAATCTTATGTACCCCTTGAGGTCTTTCAGTATTGGTCACATAACCCTTACTCAGAATACAGCATCAAGAAGGGTAAAAAGAAATGCATGGTTTATTAACTAAGTTTATAAAGTTTAAATTGTGTTATAAATGTAGAGCAGACTAACTTTTTCAATCAATGTGACTATGTCACTATGAACAATATATTTACTAAAATATAACCACAGCAGACAGTTTTCAATCATTGTGACAGTGAACTAGTGCTGCTTGCAGATATAGTTGCATCTTGTAACTAGTAACGGTGATAGGTAAGTCACCGTGTGTGTGAATAGCATAACTAATAATAAAATAGACCTTGTAAAGCAAACACTTTTACCAATAACTGTGAATATGAGCTAGTGGGGCTATTTACAGGTTATAACTAGTTACTCATGGGGAAATGACTGTGTGCGTGACTAACGTCACTAGCATGAACAAAAAAAATAGAACTAATGTAGGCATTGTGTTCCACTGACTGTGAACTAGTGCTGATTGTTAAGCCTCACAAATATGTATTAGTACTAGTTACTTACTCACATGCAGGGAAGTCACTGTGTGTGATTAGCATAAACAAACTCAAATAAAACTGCAGTAAACGTATTTTTCAAATCGGTATGACTGTGAGCTAGTGCTTCCAATAACTATTTACTTGTAGCTAGTGTTTATAGTAACTAGTTACTTGTAGCTAGTGTTATTAGTAGCTAGATACTTGTAGCTAGTGTTACTAGTTACTCACTCATAGATAAGTCACTGTGTATGACTTGCATGAAAATATATACAAATTCAGTGAGATGGTTGGGCCTGTTTCTTTGCTACCAACAAAGTCAATCCTCGGCACAGTCTTTGAAAGAGCCACTCTTATGTCGTCTCTGACTGCCAGACGTGAACGTAACTTGTTTTTAATCAAGCACAGTGCTGAGAATCCCTGCTCACAGCGGTATGTAGAAGGAAACTTACAGGAGGTTCCGTACACATTTCTTTGGTAAAGCAGGGTAAGAACTCGCCATTGTTGACCAGAATCTTGTCAATGACAAACTATTGAAAGAATCTTTTGCAGTTGAGTCATTGACAAAGTCAACGAATTCGTCTCGTAATTCATCTGGAAGTGATCTAGGGTCCATCTTCAATGGATTTCGAATGAGTTGGCAATCTAAGTCTGTGATATCAGGAAAATAGTTATCCAACTCTTGTCTGAGAGAAACCAAGTGGTTCTGAATGAGAACACTGACCTCATCCACATCATCTTTACACAGAGGTGACAAGCTGTCGCTCATATTCTCAAAAACGTCATACCGACCCGCTTGGACTTTTTCTTGCCAAAGTTTGAGTTTCATTTGAAAAGCTCGCAGCTTGTCGACAAAATCAACCACAGTTGCCGAGTAACCTTGAAGTGATCTGTTGACTGCGTTGATGCGAGAAAATATATCATTGAGATTAGCCAGGTTCGTGACCCATCTGTTATCTGACAGCTTGTTGACAAACTTCTTTGTTTTTTCTTTCGCATTCCTGTCAAAGAATTCTTTCAGCTCCTCCTTAAATGTCGTAACTCGAGCCACTACGTTACCCCTCGATAGCCATCTTACTTCTGTAAGAAAAAGGAGTGACTCTTCCTCAGCATTAAGTTCCTGACACAAAAGATGCAGCATCCTTGTGTTCAACGGACTGTTTTTAATAAAGCTGACCATGGCTACAACATCTTCAAGTACGGTTTTGAGGTCTGGAGGTAGGGTCTTCACAGCTAATGCGTAGCGGTGAATCATACAATGCATCTTGCTTGCGTTGGGGTTGGCTGTTTACACCCTTGCTTGGAATCCAGACCGACAGCCTATCATTATAGGGGCATCATTAGTTGTACATCCCACCATATTTGCTCAAGAAAGCTCTTCTTTTTCAAAAAAGCTGGACACAGCTTCAAAGATGTCTTCTCCCGTTGTTGTAGATTCTAGAGGGTGACAAAATAAAAACTCCTCTTTAAAATCTGAGTCTTTTATATACCTCGTGTAGGCAAGCAGCTGGGCACAAGATGATGTCAGTTGATTCATCCAGTTGAATTGCAAATATGCCTAGAGGAGCTTCCTTGATTTCCGCAATGACTTGATGCTTGATATCCTTTGATAAATCGCATATTCTTCGATGCACAGTATCATTTGACAAATGGCAAAGTGTTCAACTTCTGTGCCATATTCTCCCCAAAGAAGCAACCAACAATATTTTTGCAGCATGGCAAGATAAAAGATTCAGCTATTATGTGGGGCTTTTTATCTTGTGCAACTCTCAGGGCAACCATAAACGAGGCACAGAGGCTAGTTTGATTTTGTTTATGTACCTGACCGCCATGATCAAGTCGGATACGCTTGAGAGCAAGTGCCTTCCTCTCAAAATAGGACGGGTCTTTATCAGAAAGTTCAGATGACAGCTGGAAAAATGTCGCTTGAGGAGGCTAGGTTTCATGGATCCTTCTGAAAGAACTTTATGGCAGATCACACATTGTGGCAAATCCTTGCCTTGCTTGTTCAGAGCTGTGAAGCCAAATTTGATATAGGTTTGCATTTATTCAAAACCGAAGTATTTTTAGAAACCTTCACGTACCCCCAAAATTCCTCTCACGTACCAATGGGGGTACGCGTACCCCAGGTTGAGAAACCCTGGGGTAGACCATCTACCACCACCGTAGCATGCCTCACCCCAGTACCACGCCTGCCTCACCCAAGCGCCACGCCTGCCTCACCCCAGCCCCACGCCTGTCTCACCCCAGCCCCACGCCTCCCTCACTCCAACCCCACGTCTGTCTCACCCCAGCGTCACGCCTGCCTCACCCCAAGCCAACGCTTGTTTCACCCCAGCCCCACGCCTCCCTCACTCCAGGCCCACGCCTGTCTCACCTCAGCCCTACGTCTGCCTCACCCCGGCCCCACGCCTGTCTCACCCCAGCCCCACGTCTCCCTCACTCCAGCCCCACGCCTGCCTCACCCCAGCGCCACGCCTGTTTCAACCCAGTCCCACGCTTGCCTCACCCCAGCCCCACGCCTGCCTCACCCCAGCCCCACGCCTGTCTCACCCTAGCCCCACGTCTGTCTCACCCCAGCCCCACACCTGTCTCACCCCAGCCCCACACCTATTTCACCCCAGCCCCATTCCTGTCTCACCCCAGCCCTACGCCTGTCTCACACCAGCCCCACGCCTGCCTCACCCCAGCCCCACACCTGCCTCACCCCAGCCCCACGCCTGTCTCACCCTAGACCTACGCTTGCCTCACCCCAGTCCCACGCATGTCTCACTCCAGCCTCACGCCTTTCTCACTCCAGCCCCACACCTGCCTCACCCCAGTCCCACGCCTACCTCACCCCAGCCCCAAGCCTTTCTCACCTCACCCTACGCCTCCCTCACTCAGTTCCATGCCTGTCTCAACCCAGCGCCATGCCTGCCTCACCCCAGCCCCACGCCTGTCTCACCCCAGTTTCACGCCTGCCTCACCCCAGCCACACGTCTGTCTCACCCCAGACCCACGCCTGCCCCACCCCAGCCCCACACCTGTCTCACCCTAGCCCCACATCTGTCTCACCCGAGCCCCACACCTGTTTCACCCCAGCCCTACACCTGTCTCACCCCAGCCCCACGCCTGCCTCACCCCAGCCTCACACCTGCCTCACCCCAGCCCCACGCCTGTCTCACCCCAGACCCACGACTGCCTCACCGTAGTCCCAGGCATGTCTCACTCCAGCCCCACGCCTGTCTCACCCCAGCCCCACGCCTGTCTCACCCCAGCCCTACGCCTGTCTCACCCCAGTCCCACGCATGCTTCACCCCAGCCCCACGCCTGCCTCACCCCAGCCCCACGCCTGCCTCAACCCAGCCTCACGCCTGCCTCACCCCAGCGTCACGCCTACCTCACCCCAGCCCCACGCCTGCCTCACCCCAGCCCCACGCCTGTCCTGCAAGCACACACACACACACACACACACACACACACGCACACACATACGCACGCACGCACACACACATGCAAACACAGACACACACACATGCATGCATGCACACACACACACACACACACACACACACACACACACACACACACACACACACACACACACACATTCACACACACACACACACACACACACACACACCACATCTATGGGGAGGCGGTGGCCGAGTGATTAGCATCTTGGAGTGCTGAACTCAATGTCCCGAGTTCGAATCCTGCCGGGGGCAACTCTTTCAAGAGCCTGGTAGCAGAGCAGAAGGTCCCGAGTTCAAGTCTCACCAAGGAGCAACTGTCAAATCCATCGTCGAGTGACCGAAGCAACCCACGTGCAGCGTAGACCTGTCTGCCGATTGCGAAGTGTGACGGTGGACTCTAGGTGCTTCATGCGCCTTAACTGAAGTTCCGAACATCACAGAAAATGGGATCTTCACCTGAGACCACAGGTGTCACTATAAAAATCCAGCCTGCGCCATCAACGGGCGAGATCGATCAACATCAAGACTATCCATATGCCTACAGGCGCTATACGCTACAACGTAAAAAAAAAAAAAAAAAAAAAAAAAAAAACACACACACACAAACGGTAAGTCCATGAGTCTACAGAGTTAATGAATGGTGGCAAAGCATTACCGCAGAGTTTCTTCCTGTAATATAATACTCATACAAGTGTTTTTAGCCCAAAATCCCCCTCCAAATTATTCAATGGACATGGGTTAAGCCGCTTACCACCCACGATTTATTTGCGATATTTTGCAGCCTACTCTCATCAAAATTGAATTTACAGTTTCGGCTACTCAAAACAGACAGACAGACAAACATACAGACAGACAGACAGACACACGGCTACTCCTATAGTATATTAGATAGTTATTTGACGATCACTTAAGGCATTTACATCACACTCCAGGGTTTTCCATGTATCTACATCCCGTTATACAGGCTGAAATCTTTAATTATTTAAATGCCATAAAAACCTTTACCCATGACTATGATGAAATATCGCCAATTATTTAAAAATATTCATCGAACTTAATATATAGCTACGGCAATAACGCATATAATCAATGTCTCTAAAAACTGGTGTATTTCCGAATAAGCTGAAAAAGGCCAAGGTCATACCTATGTATAAATCCGGCAATAGGAGTGACATCAATTGCTATTTTCTAATATCTATATTACCAGCTTTCAGTAAAATATTTGAAAAAGCAATCACTACTCGATTACTCATTACTACTACTCGATTGATGAACTACCTTGAGAAAGATCACCTTCTTTCTGAATATCAGCATGGTTTTAGGTCAGGTTATTCAACAGAATCAGCAATATTAGAACTCATTAGTAATGTCTATAAATGTCTAGAAAATAAATTTTATGTCGCTGGTGTATTTATTGATTTGTCTAAAGCTTTTGATTCTTAAACCCACACAATATTATTTGATAAACTAGAACGCATTGGGGTCAGAGGGGTTTGTATAAGAGGTTCTTGGAGTGTGGTTATGACTGCAGGGGATGTGTAAGCAGCCAGGGTAACGACACGTGGTGTGTTGCGGGTAGCAGGTAGCGAGCGGGAACAGGCTGGAACAGGAAGACACGTGGTGTACGTCAATCACGTACTCTTCAAGGACGCGCCCATTGAGTGAACAGTTACCTCCTTAGTTGATAATGATGCAGGGATAGGATACTACACAGTTTAAGTGTATGTATATTATTTGTGTACAAGTAGTGTTATGTAATCGTGGATTGAACAGACATCAGGGAAGAAGCGTCCACCCTCAGCGGATGAGGGTGTGTGAGTGAGGCGTCCACTCTCAGTCAGTGGCTATGGGGAAGTGAGAGCGAGTCAGAGGGCAGCTGGGTGACCTGGCTGCCCCGAGACAAAAGCTACACGCCGTGCGAACAGCCAGCGGTTGCCAGAATATCAACATTACCAATTACCACTATTACAGGTCCCATTACAACAATTTGAACGTTACATTAGCAACAGATCTCTGACAGTTTATTGCAACACAACCTATTCATGTTTTAAGTATATACATAAAGGTGTACCACAGGGATCCGTCTTAGGGCCACTGCTCTTTCTCGTATATATCAATGATATCACTCATGCAAGCTCAAAATTCAAATCCACTATATATGCTGATGACACAAACCTACTGCTGGCAGATGGGGATATACGTAAATAGCTTACACTTAAATTTAAATATATAATTATAATTAAAACACAAATGGATTAAGTCAAATAAACATAGAAGAAACCCAACCAAAACCAGCTATATATTTTTTCCAAAATCGCTCTGTAAACAATAATATCCCCCCTGTGCTACTTGACATTGTAACCCTACAACTTGTTATACTTACATTAAGTTTATAGGAATTTATATAGATGAAAAAATAAATTGAAATTACCAAATTTACTGTTTTCATGAAATTACCTAGGATGTGTGGGATACTTTACCGAGTTCGTAAGAACCTCATTACAGAAGCTTTAATTAGTATATATTACACGCTATGTTATCCCCTACTTATTGATTGTATATCTCTCTGGGCATGTACATGGCCCTCCTTCCTAAATATACTAGTCGTAGCTCGGAAGAAAATTATTCGATGCATATTTGATATTGGCAAATTCGACTCAGCAGATACAATACTCAACAGAGACAATTTTCGTAATATTCACAATTATTAGTTATCTACAAAAGTTTAAGTAGCTGCCGTGGAACTCAAACCTTCAAGCTGGTGGAAAACACCCAAACATCAGTGGTTGCAATGTTAATTTAGTCTGCCCTCAATTTCGAACAACTCTATTCAAAAACAGTATCCTATGTTTAGGCCCTCAATTGTGGAATTCCCTACCAACAGACATAAAGACTATCGTCAACACTGGTAATTTGGCATAAAGATAAACAAATCTTTGAAAACTCATGTACGTATATGCTTCACAAAACATGTACTTTTGATATAACTCTACATAACAATAGGTTATGTAATATATATGTACGTCTATGTATGTTAGTGTGTATAGTTAGTACGTAATCATATAAAATACATTATGTAAAGCTGCATATTTGTGTAGGTATGTAGTACAGTCTAAGACAAAATTCGTGTCACGGTTTTGTCCGAATATGAAATGTAACTCATGAAACATTATGAAAACCCTAACGCAGTTACATGCTCGTGGTTGGCAAGCCTGAATCCCTTAAGCTAATGTTCAGATAAGGGTTCAAAGTTTCATATCTGCCGCCGATGAGACAATGTCTAAAACAAACCAAGGGTATTTCAAAGGTTCAATAGATTTACTGCGTTGAGGTTTCATATTATTCGATGTGGAATGCGAAGTATATTCGGCCCAGCAATGACGCTAGGAATTAGACTTACACCTGAGCTTTTGAAGGCCATAAAGGCAGGAGTATGGAGAGAGCTAGTCATATCAATAATAAATAAAAAAAAATTTAAATAAATAGAAAAAAAAATCAAGAAAAAATTTTAAAAATTTCAATGTATATTTGGATAAAAAAAAAGCAAATTTTTTTTAACTAGAAAAAAAATTTAAGAAAATTTCCTCAAATTCAAGTGTAATTGGATAATAATATAAAGGGAAAGGGAAGGGAAAAACTCGAAGCAGGGCATATAGGCCCTTAAAAGAAAGGGAAAAAGGGGGGTGAATCCAGGATGTATAAAGGGGGGGGGGTGGAGGTGGTGCAAAGCGAGCCTAAAACAGCTGAGGGTTTACAAAAATAGCAAAATTACAATGTGTTCGGAGGGCCTCCGCCAAACCCCCTGGGACGGGCTCCCCGAGCCCATGTTCAATCACGTTTTATAACCAGCACTTCTACTTTTAAAACCCCTGGTAAGGGTCCTAAAAAAATTACTTGAGGATACGAAAATTGGGGAGTATGAGTTGTGGAAAAATCGAAATTTAGACAGTGCTCCCAAAAACCGTTCGTATGACATACGACAGACGCACCAAAAGGTTAGCCATTTACCTGTTGTAGGTCTAAAGATTTTTGGGGTCTCGAGACGGCTCGAGACCAGTTTGTTGGGGGTCGGTCTTGGTTTTGGGTCGCGTTTGATGTGGTTTTGGTTTTGATTTTGGTCTCAAAGCTTCTGGTTCGGAGCGTGTGCACCCGGGCGACCCACCGAGCAGTGCATAAGGCGTCATAAGGCCCGGCGACGACCGCCAGATCCCCCAACTGCTTCGGGGGCACCACGCGGGAAACCCCCCGTCCCCTGAACCCCGCGACGAGGGGCCTGGGGGGGAACGCCTAAAGGGCGGCGGTGATCGGGGGGGCCGAAAGGGTTTCCTTTGTTCCGGCTCCCCTCCTACGGGCCGGCATGGGGGGGGTGCGGGGGCACCTGACACCGCCCCGGGGGGTTCGAGGGGTTTAGCGAGCTCTTCCATATCCCGACACCCGATCTCCCGGGGACTGTGGACCACGATAGGCCGAACAGCGACAAGGCGGAGAGGAAGGTGCAGGCGGGGGGCACACCTAGTTGGGCGGGAGGCTGTGGGACCCCATCACTCTCCCCCCCCGGCTACACTCTCGCCCCCCATGCCCATGCCTGTACTGTCTCGCCGTTCCCAGCCATTGCGGCCTCCCCCCCCCCCCCCCCTCCCCACACCGGCCCCCGGTCCCCACTCCACCCAGACCCATCGCTTCCACGCCCCAAGTTACCCCACGCCCGATCAGGCGTCGCCTGTGCTTTCCCAGGGTGACGCCCACGGCCACCCCCACACTTTCTCCCCCCGGAGCACGCCCGCCCTCCCCTAACCCAATCCCAAAGTACCCCCGCCCTTCGTCCGGCTGTAAGGGCGGTTTTGTCGGGGGCTGCGACGAGTGGTAGGCGTGATTCCCCCCCCTTCTAGCCGGGCCCCGGTACGCCCCAGGGGAGAGGGGGAACTTGGGGCCCTTTCCTCGGGCAGTTTTGAAAGGGATTTGCGTCTTTGTCCCTTCCCTCACTCACGACGTCCTATCACCCCTCCCTCCTTCCTTCCCCCCCCACTCACCCCCCCTCCCGGGTCTTTTCACCGATATAGAGAATCACGAGCTGATGAAAGAGAAGTGAGGGGCGAGGCACTCGTGACCTCCCCCACTCGCCGCCCGCCGCGGGCAGGGCTAAAGGTGCCAAGGCCCCTTTAAAGGGCTCCGTGGCAAAGACCTGGGTCCTCCAGGCCATAGTGGAGGGGGACCTTGACCTCGTTCTCCTGCAGAAACGTGACCCCGGAGCTTTTGAGTGGAGATAGCGGGATACACGGTGTACTCCCTGTCATGGGGCGAGGATGGGGTCGAGGCTGTGTGGTAGTGGTACGCAGCGCTTCCGCACCGTCGGTTTGAGGACCCCGTGGACGTGGCGAGGGCGTGGGGTGATGGCAGTGCAGCTGGAGTTTCCCGGGCCTCCCACTGACTGTATACAACGTGTACGCAGCTGGGGGAGGAAAATGGAGGCCGATGATTTGCTCTCCCTCGCCAACACGCAGCGTCCGGTGGGGGCGATTTAAAAAGCCCACCACCCGATCTGAGTCTTCTCCCCCCCCCAAACCTGGGGGCCGCCCCTAGCCCCCCGGTGCTGGGGGAGGTTCCGGAAATTGTCCTCCTAAACCCGGGGAGCCCACTCACGCCGGGGGTGGCGGCTGGACCTCCCCTTGATCCCAGTGCCCCTGGCCCCGGGGACGCCCCCTGGAGGTCCACCCCCACTTTGACCACGACCACTATGCAGTCGCCACAACACGCGGTCCCCGGCCGCTGCCAAGCCCCGCCCCGCGGGTGGAAATCAGCGGGGGACTGGGCATTTTTTTCAGGCCATCCTGGCCCGGGGTGGGCCACCACGAGCCCCCGGAGGTTTGGACCGCGTAAAAAGCGAACTGACTTTGGGCCCATTGAGAGGGGGGCGGAGGACCCAAACCAGGAAGGCCCCCGCCCCCGGTCCAGGTAAAACCCAGAACTGGTGGTTCTAAAACCCAAAGAGGTGGGGGGAACAAAACCCACAGGGTTTAACATCCACCGGAAGTTGTACACGGCGGCCGACCCCCAAACAATCGGAGCTGTGCTGAGGGTGAGGCACGTCGGAGGTCACGGGGGGGTTGGGGGAGGTAAAAATGGCTCGAATGGCGCAGGTTTTAACCAACACCCCAAAGTGGCCGACTGGGGGGGAAAGGTGAGGACTCCCCCCGGAAAGAGACCTCCCGCCCCCCCCCCACCCCACCCTTTACAGGGGGCCCGAGCCCCTGGGGGGGGTTTTGTCTCGGGGGGGTAGCAGCGACCAACCCCCCCCGTGTCCAGCGGCTGCGGGTTCACTTAAAACCTGTGCGGGGGTTTGTCATCGGCGCCGCTCGCGCCCTCCGACGCACTGATCACCCTTCACTTCCCGGGACTGGTAAGGGCCAAAAGGGACGGGAACCGCTCCGGGCGCGATGGCGTCACCTACTCATGCTGGCCCACGTGGGGCGGCCGGGGAGGCGGCATCCTGCCCTATCAACTCCCCTGGTGGCTGGCCCGCTTCCCCTCGGCGGGAAAGGGAGGCCGAATCCAGCCCATCCCAAAACCCCCGGGAACCCACCAACCCGGGCCCCCCAAATTCCCCCATGAGCGCAGGGCCCAAAAAAACGGCGGAGGGGATGGTGCTACCCCCCTCCTGGGGGGCCCTGGGAGACCACCCACACATTTTGGGTTTCCCCACGGGGGGGGCACCTCCAACACCCATGTCCCCCCCGGGCCAAAAAAAATCGAAACCCCCCTCTTCCCCGTCTTTTTGCCCTGGAAAAGGCGTTGAGCTGGCCAACGCCCACCCCATCTGGCGCGCTGGTGCGGCGGGGCGTGCGGGGCAGCTCCTCGCCTGGGTTGAGGATTACCTCTGGCACCCCGTGCCAGGGCAGGTTCCAGGGGCGAAAACCAGCACAGGGGGCTGGAGAAAAGGAAGCCGCAGGGCGGGGTCCTAAGCCCCACCCTTTTCAAACCCCCTGTGGGGCAGCTGGGCGGCCTGCGTTCCGGGGGGGCACGGCACTTTCAGCTACGCCGCGACTTGGTCCTGGTCGTACTGGCCGGGGACCGGTGTCTCGACCCACAAGCCCTGACCTGGTCGTTGCAAATCAGCGACTGGGTCTCAAAATATCGGTTTAAAGTCCCAAAGGGCCCTGGGTTCAAGGCCGTGCCCCCCGGCTGTCCTCTACAGTACAGGGCATCAGGCTGGCTTGGGCCCAGCCCTTTCCAGTACCTCGGAATGTGCTTTACCGGGGGCCCCCACTTCACACTCAGGTCACGTATCGAGGGGGAGGCTGAGACCAGGCCAAAGTCATGAGGGCCATGACGAGGGCACACGCCGGGGCCACGTCACAGTGTTTTCGCCCTTCTAGTGGCACACTGTGCGCGCCCCCGTGACTAAGCGGCCCGTGCTTCTCGTTTTTCGCTCACTCGCAGAGGAAGTTGAGGTCCTTCGAACCCAGCCTTTTAGGACCCTGTGGGGGACCCCGCTGGGCAAACCCCCGCGTCATGCAGGCGGAGGCACGGTTTGGGGCCCCTAGCCACCAGGGTTGACAGATCGTGGCCGTCGGGTGGCCCAAAATCCCCTGCCCGGCAAGGGAGTCTGTCGCCGGGACAGGCTTGCAGGGTCTTGCCACAGGAGCACGTGACCTTCGCCGGCAACACCCGGGGCCAGAGGGTGGCAGACGCCGCCATCCCCCTCCTCCCCCGGGCCCCACCCCTGCTGCTGGAAAGGACCCTGCCCCCGCTGCAACTACGTCGCTCCGCCACCGTGGCAGCCCCCTGCCGCCCAGGTTTATCGCCACACTGCCGGCCGCGAAGGCGTTGTGCACGCGGGAGGAGTGAGGCACACGCCCGCAGGCGGTGGGCACGCCAATGTTCCCTGCAGCGTCGCCCTGCAGGGGGGTGGCCACGCCCTGTTCCCAGCAGCGTCGTGGTCGCTATCTACTACACCCACGGCTCCGTTTACCCTGAGGAGGCCTGACAGGTGCTGCGGTGGTTACGGGCGGTGAGGTGCTGTCCTGGAGGCACCCGACCATGCTCCACGCTGCAGACGGGGCTTGGTGGCGATAGAGCGCGCCCTACAGCACGCCCCGGGCCCACAGGAGGAGGTTGTGGTGATTCCCCCGCCCATGTCTGCCCGAGGTCCTACGGGAGCCCCGCACACCCAGGACAAAGTGCAGCCCCCACCCCATCCGGGCCCCCTCCCGGGCCTCGCCCCGGGGGGCCGCGTAAGGTTCAATGGGTGCCAGCCAATAGGGTCCGTGGCAACGAGGCGGCCCATGAGCGGCCCCGGGAGGCCCCAGACATCCCCGGGGGGCCTTAAAATGTCTACCCAGCTCCAAGGGGCCCAAAGGTATGGCCAGACGCGCGCCCTCGTGCCGCAGACAACAGTATGCCAGTGGTGCAGGCATCGAGGCAGGCAGCCGGCAAAAAAGCCACGAACAACAACGGCCGTTTTGCCCCCCCCAGCAGCTGTCCCGAGCCCAGGAGGGGTTTAACCGACTTCGGCTTGGCTACGAACCTTTAGGGGCTGGGGAGGGTTTTAGGAGCGGGGTTTTAAACATGTCCCCATATGACCCCCCCCTCCTGAACACTACCGCTTTCGTCCGCTACAGACGGCTCAGGACAGTGCGTCGGCCGGGAAACGCGGCCGCCCCCGTATGGCAGTTTCAGAAAAAACTGCCTGCTGCTGGAGGTGGCGCGGCCGCCCCACCCCCCCCATGAAAATAAGGAGCGGGAGTGACCCCAAAGCCCCGCCCACCTGTGACCGACGTGGGTGCGGCTACAGCGGGGCTGAGCCCGCATTTATTACGGCTTTTTGTTTGTATGTGTATGTGTATGATGTGCATATTAAAAATTTGCACCTGCTGTGGGGTGGGGCGTGCGCCCCACCCCCCCCATGAACACTAAGGAGGGGAGGACCTCAGCCCGCCCACCCTTTACCCGACGTGCTGCGGTCACGGCGGGCGATGCCCCCCTCAATTTTTTTGGTTTTTGTGTAGTATGTGTATGTGTATATGTCATATGTAATGTTTTGTATATATATTAGGGAAAGATGTAAATAAATAAAAAAAAAAAAGGTTAAAGTGCTGCAGCGTGGGGAAGGGCAGAATTTATTTTCATCACGGAGAAAAATCGGGTTTTTTGATTACGGCGTGCCCTACGGGGTTGACTTTTTAAGATACTGCCTGACTACTCTACGGTGTGAGCGAGTGACACTGCAAGCGCTGATAGAGTGCGTGCGAGTCGAGAGAACATCCATGACTAAGGGCGGATTTAGGTGTGTGGGGCCATAGGCCCGGGAGGAGTGCGGGGGGCCCAATGAAAAGTGGGGAAGATTCTAGATCCTTTCCGCCCTTTTTTCGTTTTTTTTTTTTCACCAGACTTCACAGATCCTTTTAATACCTTAAAAACGTAATTATAAAGGGGGGGGAAGCCCCTTTAACCCCCCTCCCCCATATTACCCCCGCCCTGGACCCCCAAAAATAAAAAATTTCTAGCCTAACCTCACTAAACCTAACCCAAAACCCCCTAACGAGATCTAGGGGGAAAAAGGCTACAATTTTTTCCAGGTTTGGTTTGGTTGTTTTTGTAATTTTTTTTTATTTTTTAATCACTCCCCCACTTTTTAGACGTTTAAAGGTATCTGAAAGGGGTTTGTGAAGGTCTGGAGAAAATAAAACCATAATAAGGGCGGGGGAAAAGGGCCCAGAATTTACCAAAAGTGGTTCAGATTTTTATGTTTGTTTTTAATGAAACTTTTTTCCCCCCAATTTTACATTATGTTTTTAAATTTGTGGAATTAGGTACATCAAGTAACAGGTTTTGAGCAAAAAAAAAAAGGGCCGCTTCATATTTTTTATTGAAAAAAATATTTTTTTTCCCCTTGGGGGGGGGGCCCTGGGGCGGGGGCCAGGCCCTGGCCTACTCGGCCCCCCAAATCCCCATGTGCTGACATGGCCATTCCGCAGTGATAAACTTCGTTTGCACGCACGTGTGTTTGCAGCTCTGTTAACCCCCGGTACTTCATATATGTGTAGGCCTATGCAATCCCCCCACCCCCCGTACATGCACGTACCCCACGGTTTAGCTGCTCGCCGGAAAAACGAACCACAAAAATTGCTATTTTCCCATGTTTTTTTCTTTATGCCAACGAAGCAAGAAAGCAGAAATATTTGACCTAGATGCTCAGTTGTTCACGTATATTAAATTTTGTAAATATATTTCCTCCCTTATACGTTACCCTTATCCCCCTTCTACTAGAGCTCCTTGGTCGTTACATCGATCACATCTGGCAGCAGGGTTGCCAGGTGCACAAACCGCAAGATATACTTTTGGCATTCACACTTTACTTTTTTGGCATTTTCAATTTGTCATCATAAGAATATGAGGTTTCAATTGACGATTACTTCTGGCAAATTCCAAATTTTGTTGAGTAATTTCTGGCAAGAAATACAACAATTGGCAGGACCTGGTAACTCTGTCTGGCAGTGACATAGGACGTCGGACAGTGAGGTGTACTGCACTAGTCTCGCTTAGTTTCCGTTCGCACACCGGAATGAATAATCATGTCGGCATCTTCAGCAGTTATCAAATTTGCGTTCAAGAACCACAAGGAGTTTTTTGATAAGAAACACGGAAACCAGAGGCACACAGCAGTTTGTACTTTCTGCAAGCAAAGCATCACGGACAAGGCTGGCACGACGTCGGCTTTTATCAAGCACACGTCAACAGACCATTGGGGAGGCGGTGGCCAAGTGGTTAGCGTCTTGGAGTGCTAAACTCAATGTCCCAAGTTCGAATCCTGCCGGGGGCAACTCTTTCAAGAGCCTGGTAGGGGAGCAGAAGGTCCCGAGTTCAAGTCTCACCAAGGAACAACTGTCAAAGCCATCGTCGAGTGACCGAAGCAACCCACATGCAGCGTATACCTATCTGCCGATTGCGAGTGTGACGGTGGACTCTAGGGGCTGCATGCGCCTAAACTGAAGATCACGAACATCATAGAAAATGGGATCTTCACCTGAGACCACAGGTGTCACTATAAAAATCCAGCCTGCGCCACCAACGGGCGAGTTCGACCAACATCAAGACTTCATATGCCTAGAGGCGTTATAGGCTGCAACTTAAAAATAAAAAAATAAAAAATAAATAAAATAAAAAAAGACATATCGCCGTTTGGTTCACATTTTTTATTATTTTTGCATTTGATCCCTAAGACTATGTGGATAATTTAATTAGGTCCGTTATATTTAAAGGTATATGTATGAGATTTTTTTTTTTAACCCATTCCTTACAAACAGGACA
>JACEEZ010020616.1:293905-316405 GCA_016584305.1 Chionoecetes opilio | reverse complement strand
ACTTTTTGGGGCTTCGGAAGTTAGGTGGCAGGTAAGACGTTGAGACAGCTTCGTTGTCGTCATGCCGATGTAGGATGAGGGGAGGACTTCACAGTTTCCTCTTTTGCAAGTGATCCTATATACAACATGGGACTTTTGTTTTGTCTCCTTCGTCTGGCTTGGGCTGTTACGGAGAAGGAGGTTGCTGGTGTTCTTGTTTTTGTAATAAATTTGTAGTTTTATTCTCCTCTCTGGGTCTGCAGGTTTCACATTACGGTTGACGATTTGTGATATTATTCTTTCTTCTTCCTAGTGAGCCGTGGAGAAGAAAGCCCAGTAGAAGATAGTCATGTCTTGACTCTTTTTTGTGGCGTTAGGGTTGTACCAGTTCTCCATGATTTTCCTAGTCTGACTGTTGATGTCTCTCTCGCTGAAGCCGTTGTTGATGAAGACTTGAGTGGATCGCTTGATTTCTTTGTGCATAAGTTGCCATGTACTGCAGTGTGTGAGAGCTCTTCTGATGTAAGCACCGATTGTGGAGTCTTTATATCTCTGCGGGCATTCGCTTTCTCCGTTGAGCAGTGTCCGTTGTTCGTTGGCTTCTCGTAGACGTTTGTGATGATCCTCGTCTTTCATCACAAACGTCTACGTGAAGCCAACGAACACCGGACACTGCCTCAACGGAGAAAGCGAATGCCAGCAGAGATATAAGGACTCCACAATCGGTGATTACATCAGAAGAGAAGAGCTCTCACACACTGCAGTACATGGCAACTTATGCAGAAAGAAATCGAGCGATCCACTCAAGTCCTCATCAACAACGGCTTCAGCGAGAGACATCAACCGTCAGACTAAGAAAATCATGGAGAACTGGTACAACCCTAACGCCACAAAAAAGAGTCACGACATAACTATCTTCTACCGGGCTTTCTTCTCCACCGCTCACCAGGAAGAAGAAAGAATAATATTACAAATCGTCAACCGTAATGTGAAACCTGCGGACCCAGAGAGGAGAATAAAACTATAAATTTATTACAAAAACAAAAACACTAGCAACCTCCTTCTCCGTAACAGCCCAAGCCAGACGAAGGAGACAAAACAAAAGTCCCATGTCGTATATAGGATCACTTGCAAAAGAGGAAACTGTGAAGTCCTCCCCTCATCCTACATCGGCATGATGACAACGAAGCTGTCTCGACGTCTTACCTGCCACCTAACTTCCGGAGCCCCAAAAAGTCACCTATTAGAAAAACATGGCATCATCATCACAAGAACATTTTTAGAAGAAAATACAGAACTGGTCGACATGTGTGCAGATGTGCGGCGACTTCCAATTCTAGAAGCAATATACATAAAAGAGTATCAATCCCAAGCTTAACGTACAGGCAAACGACCTACAAGCTCTACCAAGCATGAAAAGAACAAAAGCTAATAACAGCCTACTCACAGAGAAACAAAGCGAGGAGTCAACAACCAATAAGCGTCTCCCACGCACGGAGACGAGAAGCAGAGGCTATCTACCAATCAGCGCCGCCACTAAGCTGCGTTGCAGCCAGACTTCATATATAAATAGCGCTTCACTCCGCAACTAAGTCATGCTCACATCTACAACTGAGGAGAAAACATCTTCCACATGTTGCTGAAGAAGGGTTCTTAGACCCGAAATCGCGATACAGCAAAAATGACAAGCTACGGCGAAGTCATAAAAGTGATTACAAAAGAGAATAAGACACTCTTAAGACAAAGAGAAAATATCTTTAAAAAGATATTAAACGCTGAACTAGCTATCACTTTTAACGATATATATATATATATATATATATATAATATATATATATAATATATATATATACATATATATATATATATATATATATATATATATATATTGTACATCATGTAACGAGCAAGTCAATGCAAAATAGGCTAAACCCCTCTGGGTCGATAGGCATAAATAAACCATAACCTGTAAATAAAGGATAAACTTTAATTTAACTTCAGGCAAAGACAATGCAGTGTGACTGTAACTATTCCTCTCAACATGATTGCGAAAACTAGAAGGTGAAACGGGACATAAAAACTGATGGAAAGGAACACATAATTGATAAAAGAGAAATATAAAATGATGATGAGTAAGATAAAGATGAATGAAAACATAACCAAGCAAAAGAAATTAAGGAGAAGGCGTAGATGAATAAGAATAATGTAGCTACATAATAAAGTAAATTTAAATATAAGTGAGACAAAGACATGTACTAATCAATAAAGGGGCGAGGAAGGAATGGCAAAAAAGAAAGGGTAAATCATAAAAAGATGAATTTAGCTGAGAAAAAGATACGAGCAGGAAGATAGCGAAAAATTATGGGAAATAGAGGAAAAAGGAAAAGAGGTTGCAGGATGATCATAGGAAAAGATGAATAGAAAGAGCGTAAGGTGAAGAAAATGAAGAGGAAAAAGGAAGGTCGATTATCTGTTTAGTTTCGGAAATGGACTTGACTACCATTGAAGGATCAGATCATCTTTGGGGAAGCACAACGTTGAAATCATATCAAGCAAATACCTCCTCGTCATCGTCTTCCTCCTCCTACTCCTCCTCCTTTTCAATAAGCACTAAGAAAACTAGCAAAACAGGTGTAGATCAACGTTTCTTTGCCCTTCACGGTATCCTTCCTTCTCATCTTACGACTTCTATCTTTTCATTTCTCATATATTTTCCTCTCCTTTTTTCTTATATATATCAAGACAGCTTTCCCACATTTCCCCTCACTCCCACATTATCTACACTTCCTCGCTCATTTCTCTCTCCTCTGCCTCTGCCTCCTGCTCCACTCCCCAACCACTATCCTTCCACCAGTGGCGCGACGAAGAAGAAGTATCGGGGTCCTGTAGAGTAAAGGAGCCATTTTTTGTACATTATATCTCCAAAAGTTTGTGAAAGTGAGGTATTCGTCTTCCTTCAGACCCACCGGGGATGGGAAGGGGAAGGAGGAGAAGGAGAAGGAGGAAGAGAAAGAGAAGGCAGAATGACTCGCGTGAGGCAAGGCAACATAAACACTTAGTAACAAGTAGGAGAAAGTTTGTCATATTTTTCTGCTGCATTCCCGTTTTGATAATGTACACATCACTATTAATAGTATGAGAATACATAAGAATATGGTGATCCTTCCTATTCATCAACCCCACTGACATGTCATGATGGTAAATATAAGGAAAACACCATTACAAAAACATAACTAGCTGGTTCTTTTTCATGAAGATAGCAAGACTCCACACTGTACAAACGTAAAAAGATTTGTTGACTGAATGCAGTTTTAGGTGATATCAACAAAAAGCCTCCATTTCCTCGGCTAAGGTCAAAAATCGAACCCCAGCTTGTTAGATGACGGTCAAACATTTTTTTAACTGTATATCTTTAACGTAGAAATAGAAGACTTCATCAAAGTTAAAACAACAAACATACAAAAAGTTATAAATTTTCATATATCCAATATCGACATGCAGCTAGCATCGATATTATAGTATAAGCGTAGGATAATCTTGTTTCCTTACTTCATGTGTCATCTGCAGGATACTGAAAATCGCCCGTGGTGGGGCAGGCAGGATTCTTATAGTGACGCCTGTGAGGCTCATGCCGCCCCCCTTTGTCCTCCGATGTACTCGCAATCGAAGGGTAGAGTTGATGGGCAGGGCATGTGGGTGTTCTTAGGCCACTCGACGGTGCAGAAAGGTTTCGGTTTTCTTCGGGGATCGAACTCGGGTCACTGAGAACGCCAGTCGGAGACGCTAACTACTCCGCTACCGCCTCCTTCTCGGTTCTTTTCAAGATCCCCCCAAGATGATGTTACAGTCATATTATATAAATTTTCTTTCACGCTGTGGCATCGTCGCTATTCTGCTCCGACACAGTAGTATTGTATCTGCCACAGCCATTCGCGGCAGTTGGGCTTGTATGTAGAGTGACAAGGGCAGACGTGACCTGACACTCGACCCGGAAAGTCTTGTTCAGAAACTTGCCTTTCGTTCTAACTCAGGCTCGAAGATAACACGCCGGGAGCACACAAAGCTCAAACTGTTCCGGTGCGCATTAACCATACAACAACCTTAACAACAGCAACCTCAATAACAGCAAAAATCAACATAGTCATTGATAAAATTCCAAATAGCAACAGATTCAACAGTCAATAGTCAACAAAAACAATGAACGCCGACGACAAAACTTATCCCACGCCTGCTACTAGACTGGACCTGGTTGGCACGCCTGGTTAACTTGCAGAAGAGCAGAGCAGACATGTGGAATTCGCCAGAAAACACAACATTTTCCTGACCGCAAAGATGCTGTGTCGCAAGCAATAACCATGAATAAATCTTTCTTAACCAGTCTCTTCACACATAGCAATATATTATTTCGCAAATTACTGCAAATTTCCTGTTAAAAGGTGATTGAGTTATATGACTGGCAGCAGTATTGACGTATGATATGCCATGGTGAGTCACAGGCCTTTATTATTCTCTTCATATCCCGGTGTCGTGTGAGCAGCAGTCTGTTTACGAGGTGCAGTCCGCCTTTGTTTACTAACAAAAGAAAACGCAAACTGCGCATGCGTTGAGGCGAATATTTACTAATATTGATTGTTTAATATTAACAAAGGCATGTCCAGGCGTCCTACGACAACAAACCCGTCTTTATTTATCAACAAGCGGATGGGGAATAGGCACGAACTGAGCATGCGCGGAGGCGAAAGTTTACTAACAAAGACTAACCCCGTAAATAGGAACACTCGCCAACGTGAAAAAATGTAAGACTCGCCGACGTCGGCGAGAATTCCTATCGGCGACAGTTATATGTAGGGTTTTGAGCATATATGATAATATATGAGGCATTCAATTTCGTATAAATATGTCCTGTGAGCAGGAGATAGGGCCCTAACCACCCGTGTTCAAAATGC
This sequence comes from Chionoecetes opilio, assembly GCA_016584305.1. Lineage (NCBI taxonomy): Eukaryota > Metazoa > Arthropoda > Malacostraca > Decapoda > Majidae > Chionoecetes > Chionoecetes opilio. The sequence continues at coordinate 311,480 of JACEEZ010020616.1, read as the reverse complement.
AATCTGCCCCAAACAGGTATCATATTCATCTGATACACACCAAAATAATATTTTCTTTTAAAATAGCAAGATGCTGTATTCCGTAAATTTACTCATGAATCACTGCATAAAGGCTATTTAATGGTCCTTCACATCAGTATTACAAAAGCAGAGCGCATTATTCGATACATGAATTTTTTCCTATGAAAAAATAAAACAGTATGCCCTCCCCTACTTCGGCGGACATGCAGTCACAAATGACAAAATGTACACACCTTACGTGTGACAAGCGGTCCGGCTTTGTTGATCAACAAGTCTTTCTTAGTAAACGGACTGCACCTCGTAAACAGACTGCTACTCACACGACACCGGCTTTGTTGATCAACAAGTCTCTGTTAGTAAAAGGACTGCAACTCGTAAACAGACTGCTGCTCAAACGACACCGGGATATGGAACCTGTTTTCAGAGAAATATACCTCTTATGCCAACTGTATTATATATTTCGTGCGCTTTTCCTTCATCTTATGCATTATTTCATATATACAATACATATATATATATATATATATATATATATATATATATATATATATATATATATATATATATATATTATCAATTATGCATAATATTAATATATATATATATATATATATATATATATATATATATATATATATATAATACATTAATAATAACATTATGTATATATATATATATATATATATATATATATACGTATATATATATATATATATATATATTATATATTATATATATATATATATATATATATATATATATACTATATATATATATATATATATTTATATATATATATACATATATACATATATATAATATAATATATATAAATATCTATATATATCTATATATTATCATATATAATATATATATAATATCTAGCGCAAACAAAAGCAAGAACTCTCCTGAAACTCATGCCCTTTATATTTCTGCCGAAATCATGCCAAATCTGTACTTCAACTTACCCAAAACTCCTTCATTCATAGAAAATGTCAAAATCTTTCTGAATCAAATTCCTCTTGTGACTTTTGGCATCTAGTAATAACATCTCTAACAATTTTTTCTCCTACATCTTTCCCTCCTATGCTTCACCCAGATGGCTCCACAGCTGTCTCATCTATTTCTAAAGCTGAGCTCTTCGCTCAAACCTTTGCTGAAAATTCCACTCTGGTTGATGAAGGGCTTGTTCCTCCATCTCCTCCACCCTCTGACTATATTATGCCTGTTATTAAGATCCTTCGTAATGATGTTTTCCTTGCCCTTTCTGGCCTAGATCCTCGGAAGGCTTACGGTCCTGACGGAGTCCCTCCTATTGTTGTCAAAAACTGTGCTTCTGTGCTTGCACCCTGCCTGGTCAAACTTTTTCGTCTTAGTCTATCTACTTCCACCTTTCCTTCTTGCTGGAAGTTTGCTCACATCCAACCTGTTCCTAAGAAGGGTGACCGTTCTAATCCTTCAAACTACCGTCCTATAGCTTTGACTTCCTGCCTTTCTAAAGCTTTTGAATCTATACTTAATAAGAAGATTCTTAAGCATCTATCTGCTCACAATCTTCTATCTGATCGTCAGTACGGTTTCCGTAAAGGGCGATCTACTTACGATCTTCTAGCTTTCCTAACTGAATCTTGGTCATCCTCCTTTAAGGGTTTCGGTGAAACTTTTGCTATTGCCCTTGACATATCAAAAGCTTTTGATAGAGTCTGGCACAAATCTTTAATTTCCAAACTACCCTCATTCGGTTTCTATCCTTCTCTTTGTACCTTCATCTTAAGTTTCCTTTCAAGCCGTTCAATTGCAGCTACTGTAGACAGACATTGTTCTTCTTCTAAATCTATCAACAGTGGTGTTCCTCAGGGTTCTGTCCTATCACCTACTCTCTTTCTATTATTCATTAATGATCTTCTAAGTATAACTCAAAGCCCTGTCCACTCCTACGCTGATGATTCTACCCTGCATTTTTCAACTTCGTTTATTAGACGTCCAACACAACAGGAACTAAGTGATTCACAGACAGATGCCACCGAGCGCCTAACTTCTGATCTTTCTATAATTTCTGATTGGGGCAAAGCAAATCTTGTTTTGTTCAATGCCTCAAAAACCCAATTTCTTCACCTATCTACTCGACAAAACCTACCAGACAACTATCCCCTCTTCTTCAATGACACTCAACTATCTCTGCAATGAACATTCTTGGACTATCCTTTACTAAAAATCTGAACGGGAAATCTCATATCTCATCTCTTGCTAAAACAGCTTAAAAGAAGTTAGGTGTCCTGTGGCGTCTGCGTCCTTTTTTTTCTCCTTTCCAGTTGCTTGCTCTGTACAAGGGCCTTATCCGCCCATGTATGGAGTATGTCTCACAGGTATGGGGAGGATCCACTCTTACAGCTCTCCTAAACAGGGTTGAGTCAAAAGCTTTTCGTCTCATCAACTCCCCTCCTCTGACTGACTGTCTTCAATCTTTAAATCACCGCCGCAATGTTGCTTCTCTTGCTATCTTCTACCGTTATTTTCATGCTCACTGCTCTTCTGAACTTGCTAACTGCATACCTCCCCCCCCTCCCGTGGCCTCGCTGCACAAGACTTTCTATTCATTCTCATTCCTATTCTGTCCACCTTCCTAATGCAAGAGTTAATCTGTATCTTTACTCTTTCATCCCTTTCACTGGTAAACTCTGGAACTCTCTTCCTGTTTCAATTTTTCCACCTTCCTACGACTTAAATCTTTTCAAGAGAAGAGTAACAAGACACCTCCCGAACTAAATTGGCACACCCCTCTTTTTTATTACTCTCTTACTGTCTTCTTTATAGGGACTGGCAACTAAGCGGGCTTTGTGTTACCTATTTTTGATGTGCCCTTGGCCAATCCTTTATGATGTTGAAAAAAAAAAAAAAAAAAAAAAAAAACTCATGTCCCGCGAAGACACGGGGTCCCCCATGTCCTCTTCTAAGGCCTTCCCCCCTCAGTTCCGCTTCGATTTTGCGCGCCCTTCTTGATCCCTCGGTGCCTAGAAACCCTTCCGAAAAGCGCAGGTTGGCGCCTTCCTTCGCATTGCATAGAGCCCTTCGTGTCCTGATACCCGACGCCACTCGGACAAGCCGTTCCATCAGTCCGCTCATACTGTATGTAAGCTACTGCTACACTTTTTTGTTAAAACAAGCACAAGCCAGAGTTTTCCTTTATTACCACCATAACATGTGGTGTAAGTGTACAAACGCCTTGTGGTGGACTATCGTGTCTCCGACGTTAACTCCATTCGCCACCTTTGTCGGGCCCCTCCTCATAGACGGTGTAAGTTGCTGGCGATATTTTGTTCTGCCTTCCCGTGCGCAAGCACGCCTTCACCCACACACCTTTCGCCGTGTGGCAATCAGGAACCATTTCTCCTGACTAGAAAAGGGAGCAGGTCGTCCCTATCTGGAGAGGGAAAGGGACCGTCAGAACTGCAACAATTACCGCGGCATTACACTGATCAGCGTGCCAGGTAAGGTGCTTGCCCATCTAGTGCTGATACGGATTCGCAGTCATCTGCTGAAACATCAGAGACCTCAGTTTGGGTTTCACGCTTGGTAAGTCAACAACGGATCGTATCGTAGCGCTTCTTGTTCTGGTGGAACACCGACGTAGGTTTTGACAAGGGATGCTTGCAGCCTATGGTAATCTCAAAATAGGGTTTGAATCAGTGCATCGTGAGTCCCTCTGGGATCTTTTGCGATTTCGAGGGATTCCTGCCAGTACTCTTGGTCTCCTGAATGGCCTGTAATCAGGGACTGAGAGTGCTGTGAAGTGTGGGGGAGGTTTATCCAGCTTTTTCCTGTGAATACAGGAGTGAGGTAAGGGTGCGTCCTTCCCCAATAACTTTTTAACATGTGTATGGACTGGCTATTTGGCACACTTGTGGACCAAAGTGATTCTGGAGCATCCTTCTGTTATACTAAGATCACTGATCTTATTATTGCCGATGATGCAGTAATCTTTGCTGAGTCGCTGGAGGTCCTGATGATGGCTCTCGAGGCGTTGCACGAGAGGCACAGCATTTGAGACTGAGGTTTACTGGCTCAGGTCCAAAGTCCAGATGTTTGGAGGCTTACTAAATGATACACTACAGTCTGTTCATGCGTGCGGCAAGAACATCGTGATCTTGGAAAGTTTTACATACCTTGGTAGCGCAGTCCATAATGACGTCGGGTCTCGTTAAGAAGTCTTACGGCAGGTCACGTTAAGAAGTCTTACGGCGGTTCACGCTAAGAAGTCTTATGGCGGATTGGCATAGCCTAGTACGGTGTTATGGATACGCTCAGCACGAGTATTTGACGTTGTCAGTACTTGTGCAGCAGGACAAAGATCTGGATCTTCAAGTCGCTTGTGATCCCCACCTTAAACTATGGATGTGAGACATGGATACTAAAAAGCGACTTAAAGAGGCGAATCGATGGCTTTGGTAATAAGTGTCTTCGCAAAATCATGGGGTATCACTGAGATGACTACGTGTCGAATCAAGGATTGCACCGTGAGACTAAATCAAGACCTATTACCTGCATACTCCGTCAGCCCCAACTTCGGTTATATGGGCATGTGGCACTATAACCTGAAACCGATCCTTCCCACCGGGTTGTATCTGTAGGAGACAATCCTGTGTGGAAGAGGATAAGGGGGCGCCATAAGGCTCGTGGCTGGGGCAAGTTGATGTTTCCTGCCGATAGTTGCTTGATATTTGAAGGGAGCATAATAAAGGGACTCGGGAGTCACCATGCAGCCATGGAGGCTGCATGGGGACTCCCGGGAGTGGCGTCGTAGGGTAAGCGATGCAACGCGCCCCCGTGTGTATGCCCCTATTGATTAATTGATTCATTATGCCTTTGCCTCTGCCACCCGTGTCGGGCCCCTAACCGCCGTGAATTGTCTGTGTCTGGCACCCTTCTGTTCTATGTTCGGCTCCTGCTGTGGCTTTATGCAGCTGGCTGCTTCTCCTGCGCTGTTCTGCTGTTTCCAGGACAAGCAGTTTTGCTTTCTCGTCTTCCCCCAAACGCGGCTCAGCCATGCTTTGCACCTCATTGTGTATCCTCTAATTTGAGTCCTGCATCGTCTCCGTGGCCAGTTTTTCGGTTCTGCTGTGCTCTGCCTTGTCCTCCAGCGGACACCTGTTGTATCGTCACGCATCGCTACGATGTTTTAAGCCTCGTAAGTGTATGTTTTGCTCGCTACTCTTCATGTCGTGAGTTAATGTATTAATAATTGCATATGTTGTTCTGCTATGTGTATAATATATTTTCCTGTGTGATGTCCTCTCAAATGCAGATTAGTGTTATTTCCCGCGCTATTTGGCCCCAGACATACCTCTGGAGGGTTCTTCGTGTGGGCTCGTGGAACGTTCTGAGCCTCTCAGACGATCGTTGACTACCTCTCCTATGGGGCAAGGGTGCGTCCTTGCCCCATCACTTTTCAACACTTGTATGGACTGGGTATTGGGCAAAGTTGTATATCAAAGTGATTGTGGAGCATCCCTCGGCAACACCAAGATCACTGATCTAGTTTTTGCCGATGATGCAGTAATCTTTGCTGAGTCACTGGAGATCCTGGTGATGGCTCTCTAGGCGCTGCACGAGGAGGCAAAGCCTTTGGGACTTGAGGTTTTCTGGCTTAAGACCAAAGTCCAGGTGTTTGGAGGTTTACTAGATGAAACGGTACCGTCTGTTCATGCGTGCGGTGAGGACATTGAGATCTTGGAAAGTTATACATACCTTGGTAGCGCAGTCCATAATGACGGCGGGTCACGTAAAGATGTCTTACGGCGGATTGGCATAGCTCCCGGTGTTATGGACTCACTCAGCAGGATATTTGGCGTTGTCGGTACCTATGCAGGAGGACAAAGATCCGGATCTTCAAGTCGCTTGTGATCCCTGTTTTACTCTAGTGTTGTGAGACATGGACACTAAATAACGATTTGAAGAGACGAATCGATGCCTTTGATAATAAGTGTCTTCGCAGAATCATGGAGTATCGCTGGGATGATTACGTGTCAAATCAGCGATTGCACCGTGAGACTGAATCGAGGCCTATTAACTAGAAAGTCCGTCAGCGCCAACTCCGGCTATATGGGCATGTGGCACGCTACCCTGAAACCGATCCTTCCCATCGGGTTGTTTCTGTAAGAGACATTCCGGCGTGGAGAAGGCCAAGGGGGCGCCCACAAGGCTCGTGGCTGGGGCAAGTTGTTGTTTCTTCTCGAGAGCTGCTTGGTATAAGAAAGAAGCCTCCATGGGGACTAGCGCCTGGTGACCCTAGGGAGTGGCGTCGTAGTGTGGGCGAGGCGACGCGCCCCTCAGCGTATGCCTCCAATGATTGATTGATATTACAATGCTCTGTTCTTGCTGACAACACTTAGTGATGGCTGGTGTGCAGGCTTCTCAACCAGGAAAACAGAGTCACAGCAGAGACTCAGCAAGAGATAAGCAAGTGGTAGGGACGTACCTATTTATGGTTAGGATAGTAATACTGTGCCTTTTTAATTTGAGTTCCTTTTGCTCAGAATCCTTTTCCTCTTTCCTCGAAGACAACGAAATTGACGAACCAATGCAATAAGATAAAATTGAAGTTAAAGTGAGTTTCCCGGTTTACTAACCATTAGTCATTTTTTAATTGCACACTGCATACCTCCATACATCGCATTTCGCTCTGAAATTGCTGGCCGCCGTGATTTGTCCCACTTCATCTCACGTCTAAGGGAAAGCTCAAAAAGTGCATGTGTATAGAACTGTTTCTACTCAGAATAACACGTTCTTTCACCTGTATCAATATATGCAGAAAATCGTGTTACACCCTGTATATATATATATATATATATATATATATATATATATATATATATATATATTATATATATATAATATATATATATATATATATATATATATATGATAATAATAATATAAGCGAAAGTGTGTGTGTGTATGTCTGTGTGTGTGTGTGTGTGTGCTATAGGTCTAGCCCCCCGTGGCGCAATCCCATCATATGGCACAGTTTTGGAACCAGGTTGACCAGGGGAAGGTTTTAAGGCCATTTTGGGGATGATCCGATCACTTTTTTCTTTTCTTTTTAGCAGCCTATTAGCGAGAATTGTGAAAAAAAGCGGGTTGCGAGAATTGAGGAAACCTTGATGTTAGGGTGATGAGTAATGGGTGTGGGGTGATGGGTGAGTGAATGGGTGATGGGTTGGGGGTGATGGGTGATGGGTGGGGCAATAGGTGGGGGGGTAATGGGTGAGTGAATGGGTGTGTGGTGATGGGTAATGGGTGAGTGAATGAGTGAAGGGTGATGGGTAATGGGTGAGTGAATGGGTGGGGGGTGATGGGTAATGGGTGAGTGAATGGGTTGGGGGTGATGTGAATGGGTTGGCGTTAATAGTACATACATTTCTACATCCATGATTTCAGGAAAGTTAGAAGGGGCTATCTGGAGAGTCTGTGTTTGGTGGGCCGAAGGCCAACCAATAGCCCTCCGCAGGAGCTAGCCAAAAAGTCCGCCCGAAGGGCGGCTTTGCGGCTAGTATATATATAATTAAGCTTTTACCTGTGATTATGAATACCTAACCTAACATAACCTCATCTTTACCTAACCTAACGGTAACCTAACCTAGCTATTACCGTCAGCGAGCGTTCTCGTTTTGTGTGGGGACGAGAATTTCGGTAGACGAGAGTACTACCAGGTACCGTGAGGCAAGGGTGCGTTAAGTCCCCGTGGTTATGCACCATGGATAATCAGATAAATGAAATACAGGAGCTACCACGTGTAGGTCTCACAGCCTCTTTTAGCTTCCTTATTTTCTTTTGTTTTTCTTATGTAAAACAAGGGTTGGTGATGTTGGTGTAGAGATAAGTCTAGGTAATACCAAAGAAAAGCTCAATACTATAGTGTTTGTAGATGTCACTGTGCTACTAACATTGTGAAAAAGATTTGCAAAATTTGGTAAACTGTTGGTTGGTAATACTGTTTGTGAGAGGAGGAAACTGAAAGTTAATGTGGCCAAAAGTAAAGTCGTGGTATTTTAAAAACTAAATAGTGAAAATTTGAAAATTTGAAAATTTGAAGATCAATATAAAATAAGAGTTAAGTGCCAGAAGCAATGTAAAATAATGATGAATGCACAGTTAATGGCTCTATCCTATGCAAGTAATGAAGCACGGAAAGGGAGATAAGAGAGAGAGCCCAACAAGGAAGGAAAGTAGTGGAATCATTTGGACGCATAATAAGAGAAAAGATAGTGAGTAAGGTGGCACTTAGTGATAGCATAATAGTTCTCAGAGTAGCATATGCAAGTGAGACCTGAACATAGGGTAAATTTCAGAGGTCTAAGACTCAAGCAGTTGAAATGAATTACATGAGAGGCCGCATATTGTCGATTTTTATCAGCTTTATCAAATTTTTCTTTCCATTCTTCGCTTTTAAAAATCAATAGAACCGTAAACAAGGAGTTTGTCAATTTAGCAACACAATATGGAACACAACAGTTTGCATGAGGGATACAAAAGGACACAGTGTTGCCTTTCTTCACTATAGCACCCGCCCGCTCAGCTTAATGACCCCGACATATTCCCACAATATACCGCAATAAACAAACTGTGACATATATATTCAATCAATCATTGGGGGCATACGCCGGGGGGCGCGTCGCCTCGCCCACCCTACGACGCCACTCCCGGGGGTCACCACGCGCGAGTCCCCATGCAGGCTCATTTCCCATACCAAGCAGTTCTCGACAATAAACATCAACTTTCCCCAGCCACGAGCCTTGTGGGCGCCCCCTTGGCCTCCACCACGCCGGAATGTCTCTTACAGATACAACCCGATGGGAAGGATATTTCAGGTAGCGTGCCACATGCCCATATAGCCGAAGTTGGCGCTGACGGACTATGCAGGTAATAGGGCTCGATTCAGTCTCACGGTGCAATCGCTGATTTGACACGTAATCATCCCAGCGATACCCCATGATTCTGCGAAGACACCTATTACCAAAAGCATTGATTCGTCTCTTCAAGTCACTATTTAATGTCCATGTCTCACAACCATAGAATAAGACAGGGATCACAAGCGACTTGAAGATCCGGATCTTTGTCCTCCTGCACAGGTACTGACAACGCCAAATACTCCCGCTGAGCGAGTCCATAACACCGTCGGCTATGCCAATCCGCCGTAAGACTTTTTGACGTGACCCGCCGTCATTATAGACTGCGCTACCCAGGTACGTAAAACTTTCCAAGATCTCAATGTCCTCGCCGCAAGCATGAAAAGACTGTACTGCTTCATCTAGTAAGTCTCCAAAAACCTGGACCTTGGACTTAAGCCAGGAGACCTCAAGTCCCAAAGGCTTTGCCTCCTCGTGCAGCGCCTCGAGAGCCATTACCAGGACCTCCAGCGAATCAGCAAAGATTACTGCATCATCGGCAAAAACAAGATCAGTGATCTTGGTGTTGCCGACGGATGCTCCACAATCACTTTGATCTACAATCTTGTCCAATACCCAGTCCATACAAGTGTTGAAAAGTGATGGGGCAAGGACGCACCCTTGCCTCACTCCTGTATCAACAGGAAAGAAGCTGGATACACCTGCCCCACACTTCACAGCACTCTCAGTCCCAGAATACAGACCAGTTATCAAACCAATAGTCCCTGCAGGAATCCCGCAAACTGGCAAAAGATCCCAGAGTGACTCACGATGCACTGAGTCAAACGCCTTCTTGAGATCAACATAGTCTGCGAGCATCCCCTGTTGAAACTCACGTCGCCGTTCTACCAGGACACGAAACGCTAGGATACGGTACGTTATTGACTTACCAGGCGTGAACCCAGACTGCTGAGGTCTCTGATGCTTCAGCAGATGACTGCGAATCCGTGTCAGCAATAGAGGGGCAAGCACCTTGCCTGGCACGCTGAGCAGTGTAATACCGCGGTAATTGTTGCAGTCCTGACGGTCCCCTTTCCCTTTCCAGATAGGGACGACCAGCTCCCTTTTCCAGTCAGGAGGAATGGTACCTGATTGCCACACGGCAGTCAGGACAGCATGCAACCCGCGGATCATGGCCTCACCCCCAGCTCGGAGAAGCTCCACACTGATATTACAAACACCAGCTGCCTTTCCACCCCTCAACTTTGCTACAGCCTCTCTGACTTCGTCAAGAGAGGGTGCGGTTTCGTCAATGGGAGGATCGTTATTCACTGTCTGTAACGCAGTGGTGCGAAGCTGCTCAGTTGGAGGGTCCACCGTGAACAACTGCCCAAAGTACTCAGCCCAACGAGCCATCTGCCCATCCATGTCCGACACGAGGCGCCCATCTGCTGTTTGAATAGCACTCGCCCGAGATGGAGACTTGGAACGGAGCTTCTTCAGGGCTCGGTAGGCGGGTCGGAGATCAGTAGCGTTCAAATGATCCTCGACATCCTCAGCGAGACTCCTGACATACTTCTCCTTGTCTCTCCCCAGGAGGGTTCTAGTCCGGCGTGACAGAGCCCTGTGCTGGTCTTGGTTCCCAGCCAGCCTGGCAGCGCGACTCTCCTCGATTTTCTCCAGCGTCTCCGTCGAGACAAAACCACGCCTTGCTCTCGGGCGCTCCCCAATACACTCCTTGGCAGCCTGGAGAGTTTCACGTTTGAAGGTATCCCACAGTTCTACAGGGTCCTCGAGGGCACCTCGCACATGAAACCGATTTGAGACTGCCACTGCATACCCATGGGCACATGTCAAGTCCTTCAGTTTATCAAGATGAAACACAGTATGGTTACCTCATGAGATTCTTCTGAACTTGACATGAAGCTTAAGTGTAGCAACAACAAGTCTGTGATCTGCTCCAAAGAACTCAGCACTCCGGTAAACCCTGCAGTCCTGGAGGATCCTCCAACGAGTACTAACGAGGACGTGGTCGATCTCCTTAGCTACCCCTCCGGCATTACTATACCATGTCCAGCGGTGCAGCTCTGGTCTATGATACCAAGAACCTGCAATTCTCAACCTTCTGGACCTTGCAAATTCAGAAGCAGAGAACTGTTGGTTTTTCTGGTACCGGAGCCATGGGGACCAACACATAACTCGTAGCCATTTCTCACAGTGCCAGTAGTAGCATTGAAGTCGCCCAAGACAATGAGTGTGTCTCGAGGAGGACACTGGTCTAATTCAGAGTCGAGTTAGGCGTAGAACATCTCCTTCTCTTCAGTTTTACGCACCTCGGTAGGAGCGTACACTGCAACAAGAGACATGAAACCCAGAGTGTGTTTCATCCTCACCCGCATTATACGCTCATCAACCGGAGTAACCTCAACAAATGGCGGCTGCAGTTTGCTGGAGATGCCTATAGCTACTCCCCGGTCACGGTGACCATTGCTCATGCCGGACCAGTAGTAGGTGTAATGGGTCCATTCCACATGGCGTCACTGTGCTTCTAGTGACGTCACTGTCCAGTCATTGGCTTGTGATTGGCCACTGTGAGAGCTTCAAGGTGTAGGTTCTTGTTCATTTGATGCGACACCAGTTCTGGAATTCTCAGAGCAGTATTGCTAAGCTACACGCTTACGGCGACCTTCATATTATTAAATGGTATTGTTAGCAATGCTACGCAAACCTTTGTGATACCTCCCATATCTTTGTGTATCTCATATCACAAGTGTATCTTTGTGATACACACACGCACATGTTCATATTTTTATTTTTCGTTCTGCTGACATCACGGTCCTGACTGCCGTGTGGCAATCAGGTACCATTCCTCTTGACTGGAAAAGGGAGCTGGTCGTCCCTATCTGAAAAGGGAAAGGGACCGTCAGGAGTGCAATAATTACCGCGGGATTACATTGCTCAGCATGCCAGGCAAGGTAATTGCCCATCTATTGCTGGCACGGATCCGCACCCATCTGCTGAAGCATCAGAGACCTCAGCAGTCTGGGTTCACGCCTGGTAAGTCAACAACGGACCGTATCCTAGCGCTTTGTGTCCTGGTGGAACGCCGAAGTAAGTTTCGACAGGGGCTGCTTGCAGCCTATGTTGATCTCAAGAAGGCGTTTGACTCAGTGCATCGTGAGTCACTCTGGGATCTTCTGCGACTTCGCGGGATTCTTGCAAGGACTATTGGTTTGATGACTGGTCTCTTCTCTGGGACTGAGAGTGCTGTGAAGTGTGGGGGAGGTGTATCCAGCTTCTTTCCTGTGAATACAGGAGTGAGGCAAGGGTGCGTCCTTGCCCCATCACTTTTCAACACTTGTATGGACTGGGTATTGGCAAAGTTGTATATCAAAGTGATTGTGGAGCATCCCTCGGCAACACCAAGATCAATGATCTTGTTTTTGCCGATGATGCAGTAATCTTGGAAAGTTTTACAAACTTTAGTAGCGCAGTCCATAATAATGGCGAGTCGCGTCAAGAAGTCGCGTCAAGAAGGCGGATTAGTATAGACCACGGTGTTATGGACTCTCTCTCTCTCTCTCTCTCTCTCTCTCTCTCTCTCTCTCTCTCTCTCTCTCTCTCTCTCTCCTCTCTCTCTCTCTCTCTCTCTCTCTCTCTCTCTCTCTCTCTCTCTCTCTCTCTCTCTCTCTCTCTCTCTCTCTCTCTCTCTCTCTCTCTCTCTCTCTCTTACCAGAGTGTAGAGCTGCTACGACGCTACGGGTAAAGAAGGCCATGTTCGTGTCCCTCCCTGGCTGCGGCACTCTGACTCGATGGCAGTGCTCTCTGGATGGGCAGAAGAGGATAAGAGAGTGGGAAGAAGGAAAATGAGAGAGACAATTAATAGAAGAGATTCCCTAGAAAGGAATTATCATGAAGAAAAAGACAGATAGAGGAGGAGAGAGAAGACTGAGAGAGGAAGGAGAGAGGTGAAGCGTTAGAGGAGAGACCTTAGAAAAATAAGTTGAAGTAAATATAGTGAAAATCCCTTGTCATGGAGGAGCAAAATTAATGACGATTATATTATGAAATTAAAATAATATCATTAAATGCATGTGATATATTTCAAAAAAAATTAATGGAAAAAATAAGACAGAGGTAAAGAAGGAAAACAATGGAAAGGTATTACGAAATCTGAAGTCAATTACAACATCAACATACTACATCATTAACGGGAAGCTGATGAAAAAAAAATTAGGATATCAGCTTAAATGCCAACACATACACATACGGAATATAGTGTTTAGGTAGTAGATTCTTGCATACTTCAACAACAACAAATTATAAAAATACACAACTTGTACCAAAGAACCGACACATGAGCTTTGAATATCATCTTGTGAATAACGTGTTTTGGTCATCAAACTCACCTGAGCCGAACAAGTTGATCTCGGCCCCACCCAACAAGAATCTCTGAAAATCTTCTTGCGTGGTGACTACTTTCTGCAAGTTAGTGAACAGCTGCTCCTGAACACCTGTTAGTAGACAAAAAGTCACCGTGACACAATGTGGTGTATAATAAGCTGATATAACAATACCTGTACAGCGCAGCCAACAAAACGTATTGTAACTTAATCATCACAATTATTACAAAAAATATTATAATTATGTCATCATCAATAATATCATTATTACTATTGCCATTGTTGTTATAAATGTTATCACTCTCATTATCATTGTTACCATTAGGTTACATGTCAATTGGTACTAAATCGATTGGTAATGAGATCAAGTGATCCCCAAAACATTTCGGTCCTAAGTCATATAACCAAACGGACCTTGGCCAACTCAACCTTCAACCGTCTACTCACTCAACCGGTCAACCGACCTTGGCCAACCCGAACCTGAGAGCATCCCGGACCTAAACCCTCAGACCGGTCAAACCGACCGTGAGACCAACCCTGACTGAACATCCCGGACCTAGTAAGACCGGTCCGAGTCAATCCGGAGACGGTGAGTATGAGGAGACAGTATGAAAGAAATCGTCAGAGAGAGAGAGAGAGAGAGAGAGAGAGAGAGAGAGAGGAGAGAGAGAGAGAGAGAGAGAGAGAGAGTTTGTGCAGGTACCTAATATTTAAGGATATAACAAGGATATTATTATATTTTCAAGTATGGGGTCATATTTATGCACCACTTCGTCAATAACGCACACCATACTCTTAATCCCTACATCAGATAATCGGCAGGACAATTCCCCCTGTCAACCTATTCACACTGTCCCGCCTTAATCTCGCCCTTTAGCCTAACTCCTCGTCCATTCCGGCTTCGTACACCTCTCTCTACCTCACCTCTCATTGTCTGTTACTCCAACACCTCTCTTGCACTCTAATTTCATAATTCCTCTCTCTCTCTCTCTCTCATTTCATCTCTCTCTCCTCTCTCTCTCCTCTCTCTCTCTCTCTCTCTCTCTCTCTCTCTCTCTCTCTCTCTCTCTCTCTCTCTCTCTCTCTCTCTCTCTCTCTCTCTCTCTCTCTCTCTCTCTCTCTCTCTCTTCTCTCTCTCTCTCTCTCTCTCTCTCTCTCTCTTCTCTCCTCTCTCTCTCTCTCTCTCTCTCTCTCTCTCTCTCTCTCTCTCTCTCTCTCTCTCTCTCTCTCTCCTCTCTCTCTCTCTCTCTCTCTCCTCTCTCTCTCTCTCTCTCTCTCTCTCTCCTCTCTCTCTCTCTCTCTCTCTCTCTCTCTCTCTCTCTCTCTCTCTCTCTCTCTCTCTCTCTCTCTCTCCCCTCACACACACACACACACACACACCACACACACACACACACACACACACACACAACACACACACACACACACACACACACAACACACACACACACACCACCACACACCACACACACCACACACACACACACACACACACACACACATTGATACATGTCAATCATAATTCATAATGGAGTTAATATATTTATTTTGCCTGTTTTCCGGTGTCCTGCATTTTTTATCACCAATATATCTTTTTTTTTTTTACTTATATTATCATCATATTCATCATTACCATTAGCACAATAGTTATTATAATGGTTACATTAATAATTATATTACTACTTGGATATTTTGCTAATATTATTATTTTCACTGAAACTATCATCATTGTTATCATTATTACTATTATCATCAATAATATTATTGTTATTGATTATCTTTCTTATCATCATAATTATTATTGCTGTCAGCTATATTATCATATTAAATTTACCATTATCATTAACATTATTCTTAATTTTATTACCATAACATTATATATTTTTTTTTAGTTATCGGTATGTTACAGGTGACTTTAATTGTAACCATTTGTTGCCTATCACTTAGCCAAGCTCTGATCCAACGAAGAACCTTCCCATCTATTCCATGAGCCTTAACCTTATTTAAGAGTCGCTCGTGTGGTACTTTGTCGAATGCTTTACTAAACTCCAGGTATATTATATCATAATCCTTATCATTATCTGCCGTCTCATAAACTTTCCTATAAAAACTCATTGAATTGGTGAGACATGACCTAACCTTGGTGAATCCATGTTGTGAATCATTGATCAAACGATGTTTTTCTAAATGCTCTCTAATGGGAGCAGGTGACCAGTGGAGTTCCACATGGGTCTGTTTTGGGTCCATTACTATTTTTGATTTACATCAACGACTTGGATAGTGGGATTAGTAGTGATATCAGCAAGTTTGCTGATGATACTAAGGTAGGTAGGATTATTGGATCACAGTCTGATGTAAACATATTGCAGGGAGACCTAGATAAACTTAATGAGTGGGTAGTCAGATGGCAGATGGAATTTAATATTGATAAGTGCAGCGTTATGAATGTTGGTAGAAAAAACCCTGGTAATAGATACACCATACGCAACGTATCGCTGAAAAGATCAGAAGGTGAAAAAAGATCTTAGAGTGAGGGTGAGCCCAGACCTCCGACCTAGGAAATAATGTATTGAAGCTAAAAATAGAGCTAATAGAGTGTTAGGATTCATTACCAGAAGTGCTAAAAGTAGAAGTGCGGAAGTTATTCAAAAGCTTTATCTGGCTCTAGTCAGACCTCACCTAGACTATGCGGTTCAGTTTTGGTTTCCATATTACAGGATGAATATAGACCTTTTTAGAAGCAGTGCAGAGAAGGATGACCAAAATTATTCATGGGATGCGTAACTTTAGTTATGAGAAGAGATTGAAGCTGTTAAAGTTACACTCACTTGAGAGACGCAGAGTAATGGGCGATCTGATAGAAGTTTGTAAGTGGATAAAGGAATTTAATAAAAAGTGGGGTAGGAAAAGTTCTTACGGCTATTAACCAGGGTAGAACAAGAAGTAACGGATTCAAGCTGGAAAAGCGTAGATTTAAAAAAAGAAATAAGGAAAAACTGGTTCACAAATAGGGTGGTGAATGATTGGAATGGACTCAGTAGACATGTAGTTAGTGGAGTCATTAGAGAGCTTTAAAAGGGGGCTAGATAGGTTCATGGATGGGGATGAAAGGTGGATGTAGGTAGTGTTAGGTAACAGGAACTACCCCGTGTAGGCCTCACGGCCTCTTGTAGCTTTCTTATTTTCTTATGTTCTTATGTTCTTATGTTTATTGTCATATTCTTTCATATTATATTATATTATCATATACTATCATCATTAGTATTATAATCCTTTTTATTATTATCATCTTTATACTTTTTGCGTGTGCTTGCGTGAGATATTGCGCCTCTGTCAGATGGTCAATGCAAAGTCAATTGGGGTCTTCAAGAGGAGTCTGGATAAATTCATGGATGGGGAAGAGAGGTAGATATAGGTAGAGTTAAGTAACAGGAACTACCTCGTGTAGGTCTCACGGCCTCTTGTAGCTTCCTTATTTTCATATGTTCTTATGTTCTTATGTTCTTATGTTCTCTGTGGTATAGTAGCTAGCGAACCTATCTACGAATCTGCGGGACGGGTTCGAAACCTAGCCAGGGAATTCGGCGTACAGCCCTACTAGCTGTCCACCCTTCCTTTCGGGGTTGGTTGCTAAATGGGTACCTTAAGAAATCTGGGAAAAGTAACTGTGGTAACCCGGATTTCACACAAGCCCTATGTCCCGGGTTAGCGGGATCTCACCCACCAGAGGCTCAAATGCTAAAGTAGCGGAGATGAACACCAATGCCACACACAGCTTAGCTGTGCGGCTTAGCACGCACTCTCATCTTTCCCTTTACCTTGCGTGAGAGAGAGGGAGAGAGATAGAGACAAACAAAGAGGAAAAGAGAGAATGAGAGAGAGAGAGAGAGAGAGGAAGAGAGAGAGAGAGAGAGAGAGGAGAGAGAGAGAGAGAAGAGAAGAGAGAGAGAGAAGAGAGAGAGAGAGAGGGAGAGAGAGAGAGAGAGGAGAGAGAGGAGAGAGAGAGAGAGGAGAGAGAGAGAGAGAGAGAGAGAAGGTGTTTTAGTATCGTGCGTCTATACCATATAAATATAGTATGTGTAGTAATATATATATATATATATAATATATATATATATATATATATATATATATATATATATATATATATATATATATATATATATATTATATATATATTATATATATATAATATATATATATATATATATATATATATATATCGTATATATATATATATATATTATATATATATATATATATTAT
>JACEEZ010020616.1:286405-288905 GCA_016584305.1 Chionoecetes opilio | reverse complement strand
ACTGTCTCACCAATCTTTTTATTTTTTGGGAAAATTTATGGGGCGGGATAAATGAATTATGATATTGTAACCTGGCTTTAGTAAGGCATTGAAAAGGTCCCACATGAGGACTTTTAAGAAAGGTTTAAAGGCACATGGAAAAAATGGCATGGGTTTTTCTTTGGGGTTAATTTTGGGGCAAAGGATGGCAGCAAGGATTAAAATTTAAAGGGTTCAAAACTGAAGGGGGCGGGGAACAGTAAGTTCCACAGGGGCTTTTTTTGGGATCTTTACTTTTTTCATTCATCATGACTTGATAGTAAAACTTAGTGGGATTAGCATGTATTACATGTTTGCTGATGATAAAAAATAGGTGGGATTATTAGATCACAGTCTGATGTAAACATATTGCAGGGAGCATTAGATAAGTTAACACAAGTGGGTAGTTAGGTGGCAGATGGAATTTAATATTGATAAGTGTAGCGTAGTTGATGTTGGTAGAAAAAATCATGGTAATAGGTGCAGTATACGGCGTCTAGTCCCAAGCGCCCCAACCACTTTGTTGTACAGTCTGACTTCTACTGTACATAATTTAGAGCTTTTCGGCCCCCATGCTTAAGTGTACCTCCAGGCCTTCTCGCGTACCTCGGGCACCCTAACTTCCAAAACACCAAACTTCCCATCAAGAAAGGTCACGGCAAATGACCAGGTTTATGATTTATCAAATGTGGTGTGTGTCAATCTGCTGGGCCCTTATTTTCCACCTAGATAAACCCAAAATTTAAAGATTTTAACAGTATTATACTTTTTAAACTGGGGCCTGCGTAGAACGTTTTCAGTTTTTAAAAGTTGATACCCTTTAAACTGATTACTTTCCCAAATTCATAATTCTCTCTCTCTCTCTCTCTCTCTCCTCTCTCTCTCTCTCTCTCTCTCCTCTCTCTCTCTCTCTCTCTCTCTCTCTCTCTCCCTCTCTCTCTCCTCTTCTCCTCTCCTCTCTCCCTCTCTCTCTCCCCTCTCCTCTTCCCCTCTCCTCTCCTCTCTCCCTCCCCTCTCTCTCTCTTCCTCTCTCTCTCTCTCTCTCTCTCTCTCCTCTCTCTTCTCTCTCCCTCTCTCCCCTCTCTCTCTCTCTCTCTCTCTCTCTCTCCTCTCTCCTCTCTCTCTCTCCTCCTCTCTCCTCTCTCTCTCTCTCTCTCTCTCTCTCCTCTCTCTCCCCTCTCTCTCCTTCCCCCTCTCTCTTTTCTGTGTATCAATCTCTCCTCTCGTTTTTTTTTTCCCCTTTTCTTTTATATATATATATATAATCGTAGTTCTGGGGCTGTTTTTCCTTTGGGACCTATGGGGATAAAAGTGGTGGCGGAAGGAAAAATTTAAAAGAGCCTAACAACCATCAACCACAATGCAGAAGAAAATTAAGACACAGAGAATGACAAATCATCTCACCTCTATTTGAAATGACGAGCTCATTGATGGC
Organism: Chionoecetes opilio; assembly: GCA_016584305.1. Lineage (NCBI taxonomy): Eukaryota > Metazoa > Arthropoda > Malacostraca > Decapoda > Majidae > Chionoecetes > Chionoecetes opilio. The sequence goes on along the minus strand of JACEEZ010020616.1, from coordinate 287,452 downwards.
TTGTACGAGGTCCTGGGTGTCATTTATTTCGTTCGTCTGGAGGGGAGTGGCAGACGCTAGCATAGCCACCAACGCGCCCCACAGCACCACAACCCAACCCACCATGCTTCACCGCGTTACTGGGGCTTGCTGACCTGAAACACGGAAGTGAAAATTATGATGATGACAATGAAAACGACGATGACGATGACGACGAAAACAATGATGTTGTTGATGATGATTCATATCTCTGGGTTTTAAAAAAAAAAAAAATAGGGAGGATAGAAATAACTACAGTAGTGAAGATGATGGAAACCTATGAGAGGGTACTGTGAAACCGTCATGTGTGCGTGTGCTGTTTTACTCATACGTTGACTCACACAGCTACGTAAATGACACTGTCCCAAAAGTTGACTGGCGCCCTTATAGGTTTGAGATGTAACATTTATTCATTGGTCAAGACGTAAGGAGTACATTCTTACGCTAACCTGAATTTTAGCAACACCAGAACCTTGGTGCTTAGACTAAAATATTGCCCCATCTTCGTACAACATCTAAGACCTAAAGGCATGAATGTAAATGAAATGTAATGAAATATATTGACCCATTATTGTCAATGATCGTATGAAGTGAAACAAAATAATGTTAAGTAACTGTTTAAGCAAATCATGATACACATATCACATGTAAATGTCAATGGCAGGTATTGACCAATTAGGATTGAACGAATGTAGTTTTTGAACGGGGTCTCATTGTTACAGGTGTTAAATCTTTGCCGCCGTATACTGATAACAATGATAATACTTAAACATAATCAAGATGATGAAAAGAAAAGAAAAATAGGAAGAAAAAAGACAAAAAAAAAGACGAAGACTAAACAGTGATAGAAGAAGAGATGAGAGGAATGGAGAAAAGTGAAGATGCGATGGATATCTGATTAATTATCCGCATTTGGTGGTAAATAATAATGACGCCAATTAGGTCGGGGTCTCAAACATTATCTGCCCCTGAAAGGCATAGTAAGTAAATACAACTAGGTAAATACACACAAACACACACACACAAACA
>JACEEZ010020616.1:276405-281405 GCA_016584305.1 Chionoecetes opilio | reverse complement strand
TACAGGTGTGTAGTGACAGGTGCCTTGCGAGGCCGTACAGGTGTATAGTGACAGGTGTGTTGCGAGGCCGTACAGGTGTGTAGTGACAGGTGTGTTGCGAGGCCGTACAGGTGTGTAGTGACAGGTGTCTTGCGAGGCCGTACAGGTGTGTAGTGACAGGTGTCTTGCGAGGCCGTACAGGTGTGTAGTGACAGGTGTGTTGCGAGGCCGTACAAGTGTGTAGTGACAGGTGTGTGTATGTGGTAAAGCGAGAGGCTAAGAGTGCAGTGTACAGACCTAATGAGGAACCACCGAGTGTGTGTGTGTCTGACCTAATGAGCGAACGCACAGTTCTCGTCCACTATAACGGCGCTAGCCCCGTACCGCCGCCGCCACGGGTACGGCGCGAGCCTCATTGGTCCATAGAACCTACTCTCGGGGATTACAGGAAGTTTAAATTAATCAAAAAACTTTGGCCTAATCAAAAAACCTTTCTTAATTAGGTATATTGAATTGAAAGTAGTTAGTTTCGTACACTAATTTTGAGTATTTTCGTACATACCTGGTGTCGTTTCGTAACTCTAGTAGTCAAGTTCAACTCTGAGCTGAGTGTACGAAACGACTATGGTTTCATTTAGACTACGAAACAACTTTTGGTAATAATGGACGAGTTTCGCGGTCGTTTTAAGAGTCATCAACTATTTCTTCTTGGCCTACAATAGGTGCTTGTTGCAATGGAGATAGTTTTATTTTGCGCAACTCCCCCCCCCCAAAAAAAAATAATAATATTAATGAAACCTAACCTAACCTTATAGGTTTTAATGAAACCTAACCTAACCTTATAGGTTGTAATGAAACCTAACCTAACTTTAACCACAAGGTATACTTTTTTTTCCTTTTTTTTTTCTTCGCAAAATAAAGCTATCTCCATTAGAACAAGCAGGTCTGCTTCCGTTCCCCACTAATTGTTAACAAGTATAAAAAAATATACTTATATCTATATCTACCTATATAAAAAAAAGTATACCATATCCACCTATATTTTTTTTTTAACTAGTAGGTGGATGACTGGAGTGGGTTAGATGGATTAAGAGTGGATGGCTGGGTGGGGAGTGGTGTGGGTGTTGTGTGTGGTGTGGGTGTGGGTGTCTGGGTGTGGGTGCGTGGGTGTGTGGTGGGTTGCGTGCGTGTGTGTGTGGTGGGTGCGTGTGTGTGTGGGTGGTGGGTGCGTGTGTGTGTGTGGTGGGTGTGTGTGTGTTTGTGGGTGTGTGTGTGTGTGGTGGGTGGTGTGTGTGTGGGTGGTGTGTGTGTGTGGTGGGTGTGTGTGTGTGTGGTGGGTGCGTGTGTGTGTGTGTGTGTGGTGTTACTCACAGGTGGAAAGATTTGCCACTTCCAGGTCCTGGTCTGTTTGTACAGGACATAGCAGCACAGCTTAGCATGACGAGGTGATAACACAGCCAGACAGCAAGCACAACTTGGCATGACGAGGCGATAACACCAGATAGACAGCAACGCGAGTCGCAGAAACAAGGCTTTGTTTTGGTTACGACAAGATGGCGGACAGTTGGAACCAGTGCTGAGCCAGGCTTCCGCGATCCATGTTATATATATCAGTGGTGGAGACCAATCGGCAAGGGGAACAAGTGTTCCATGAAAAGAAGCTAAATATACCAGTTTCAAGTGAGTTAGTTATATAAAAAGTATATTAATGTGACCATGAAATATTCAGGATTCCGTAGATATAGGTTTTGTGTTGTTTTGATGTTAAAATAGTGGAATATACATAAATAAATGAGGTAAACTTTGCTTTGTGATGCGTATGCGGCTATGCCTTAACTAAAATAATATATATCATTGGTATTTAAAATATTCCGCTGGTCATAAACATTATATAATTTGTATCTATGTTATCAAGTAAGAGTGTGGCTATTTTCATGAAGTCATATTGAGATATATTATATACTGTAATGTTTAAGTATTATGAACGCTTAAAAGTATTTGAAAAGGGTTTGTTTACATTCGCGGACGTGTGTAGGGTCGCTCTGTGAGAGTCTGTTATTTGTGAATATATGGTAGTTGTTCTACCATTCCTAGGAGTCTGTAAGCCTGAAAATATATCCAGGAACAATTAGAGACTTGAAAAAGCTATATATAAGGAGACAAAAATGGATAACGTAGCAAATACAGTCACATGTGCTGCATGTGGTTTTGATGATGACTTACACCATTCGTTGTCACTGGCCAGCAATTCAACGTCACCAACAAGACATCAGGTCAGGTGGTCTGTAAGGACTACAGAAAAAACCTCTTTATGGATGGAATTAGTGGAAGGGACTGTCCATTTCCCCATCCAAATCCTTGCCAGAAATTTTACAAACATGGTCTGAACCATAAGTCAGGGTGCAAGTTAGGGAAACATTGCAGGGATTTCCATCATAACAGGTGCAGAAACTCTCTCTACAAGGGAATATGCACACTAGAAGACTGCCGTTTCCCTCATGTCAGGGGGACAAGACGAACATTTAGGAAGGTGCCTGCGATAAATGTAAGGCAGGAATTCTATGTGGCAAGGACAGGGAATCCACACCAGCAAAAACATTAAAGCCATGAAAACTGGCATACCCTGCAACAGGAAACAAGAGACCACATCTCCAACATACCAGGACAAAATACGCATGGCCAGCCTTACGACCAATACAACAGACCGAGCAGCATGATACCCAGCCCACAAATGGCTAGAAACAGACCAGCAGGTAACAACGCAATCATGGCAGACCAAGGTTCTTCATTTTTAGAACAGCTCATGGAACGAATGTTGCAGGTAGAGAACAGTCTCAACTAATTTGATGCTCTTACAAATGGAGTGTTTTTTCAAGTTAAAACGTCTAAAAAGTGTATTTTTTGAAATATTCATCACTTTTTGCGAATTGCAAAAAAACACTTTCTTGAGGTTTGCACCGGAAAAAAACTATCTTCATGAGAAAAAGCACCACATTTTGAACTAATATAAATCTAACCTGTCTAAAAATCTTGCAACAGTCATAAAGTAAATTTTTACCCAATACGGCCCTGGTCGTTCCGGCCCCGAACCCTAGTCATTCCGGCCTCCCGCCCTAGTCATTCCGGCTTCCACCCAAGTCATTCCGGCCCACATATTCTCCGTTTCCTGAAACAGTATTTCGCACTTACTCTTGAACAAATCAGGTTAGGTTACGTTAGGTTACGGTTAGGTTAGGTTTCCTTACCCTAATTGTGATAACTTTGTGTGGGAATCGCAATGAGGGTATTTTCGGGAAAATCCTAGGGTTAGTTTCGGAGCTAAAGCCAAGCGTCTTCACCCGGAGTCCACATACCCGCATAGAGTTGGGGAATATGCTTCCGGCCCTCGCACCCAAATAATTTCCGCGAATTTACAATTTGAGAAGGTGGTGAGAAATTTAAAAAAATACTTTTTTGACGTTTTGACTGCAAAAAAAATGCTTTTACAAAAGCATCATATAATAACCTAATCAAATTAACCTAACCTAACCTAACTCTCAAAATACCTAGCCTAAGAAAAATGTAATGTTTGCACAACATTTCATTGTTACTTTCTGTGAGGTTCCGAGGGACAGAGGAATGAGGAATAAGGAAGGAGAGAAGGGTGAATGAGGAGATAGAATAAGGGAAGAGGGAAAACATTGAGGATGGTTAACTGATTCAACAGTATCCTTATCAGCCAGCGAGGAGAGAGCCAGGAGACAGCCGCCGATTCGCTACCTCAGCTGTTCAACAGATGAAGGTCCGTCCGAAGAACGAGGAATACTAAGACGGAGTAAAGGGAGAGAGAAAGCGAGGAATAAGAAGAGGGAAGAGGAGAAGAAGGAACAAAAAATGAGGAGAAAGGAAAGGGTTGCTGATACAGCAGATTTGCCGGCGACCAAGGAACGGGTTGTCAAATCACACCTCAGCTGATCAACTGACAAACATGACCTGATAACCTCTGCCCTGCACCCACCTGCATACCCACAGCTGCACCACGAGGGCCCCACGAAGCTCCTGAACAGGGGACAGGAGGCAGAATCTATCGAGACACGAGTGCGTGCAGGTCTACGTCGCAGTGACCTCTTAAGAGACTAGTGTCTTAGTGCAGCGAGCGAGTTATACCGTGGCCACCGTGAGAGAGCCACGAGAGTCTCTCTCGGTGGCCACGGTTATACCGTGGTATTCCTTATTAGCTTCCTTATTTTCTTATGTTCTTATGTTCCTTCAAGGCCTTCTGGGGCGGCGCGCGTAGACGGGTAGTGTGGCCGAGTTCCACTGCGCCGCGCCCTTACCCGACCCCCGCCGCTCCGCTTTGTCCCACGGGGCAGGTGCAACTCTACGGTGTCACGACGTCCTGCAACACATCTGCCCATGTGGCTTCTCACCTGGGCCCCCCCAAGGACCCCAGGGCATTGCGAGACCTACGCAGCAGGGCTTTAGGACCCCTTGGGTACCCCAGGTCTACAAGGAGGCTACGCGGCAGATAGTGATGTATTAATTATGGTGCAGTGCATGACAGGACGGACCATCAGGGATGCCCCCGGGGGACCTGTAACAAGCCAGGGACCTCGGGGGGGACAGGGAGGGTTTCCCCCTGGCAAAGGCCGGGGCTTTTACTGGCCTGGGGATGCAAGCTCCCCGTATATTCGACGCCACGGGGCATTGCCCCGTTTAATGTGCAACGTAAGTACATGGAGATATGCCCAACCCGGCACCCCACAGGTAAGGGTGCTAGGGTTAGATGTCATGCCACGTCAGCGACCGATCGGATAGAACCGTAGCGAGTACGGGGGTCCGCTAAGAGGAGCTTCACCTCCCATTGCGCCCCCTCTCCCCAGACGGGGCGTAACACTTTCATTGACTGCTTCTGACCTGTAGAAACGGTAGAAAGGTGAAAAATACTTGAATTCAGACCCATTCATGTTAAATATATATTACAATATATATATATATATATATATATATATATATATATATATTATATATATATATATATA
>JACEEZ010020616.1:256405-273905 GCA_016584305.1 Chionoecetes opilio | reverse complement strand
AATCTTATAGAACAAACATTTCCGAAGATAACAGTACATCATTTATACATATATAACATGATATAATGCGGGATCATGCCTTGAGAGCTTCCGCGGGTCTAGGTGAACGGAGAGGCCCGGGCAGCAAGATGGCGCCCATAAATCGAGTTGTCACTACTCTCTATATAAAGGTACTCTAGCGGGGAGTTCCTGCCATGCCGTGCAGTGACGCCCAGCCGTGATGCCGCGACCCAGTGTGGGCCAATAGAGCAGCAGCAGCCGTTGACAGGTGACACTGCGACACGGTCGCATATTGCCGAAGTCTATTGCTGGTCGGGACTAGTAGTGCAGCGGACAAGTGCTCATATTGGAAAAATTGTGCATTTAATGATGAAAGCCATGGTTTTGCTACAAGTGTTAGTACTTACCATAAGGTTTAATTTGAGATGTGGAGGTAAGCTGGATTTGACCTGTGAGCACCGTGAGAGGTCAATAACCTCAGGTCATCAAAAAATGACATCTCGCATTTTCTCCTCAAAGGAAATTATATCACCAATGTACAAATTGTGCTTATTTCAATGATAATAAAGGTTTGCGCATCACACAATGTGTTGGGAGTTATTTACATTTCTCCAAATAGTCAGGGCCACTATGTAATTTCGCTTGATTTTTGTGGGGAGTTGCTAATTTTTGCATTTTCATGCAGGTAAAGGTCTGCATAAAGTGAAAACCAATGTTTCCAATTTTCTTTAATCCGTTATGGCGGCCATTTTGGAATTTCAAAATGGCCGCCAATATTCGCCGTGAATGTTCAATATTTTGACTTTATAACTAGATATATACCAATTTAAGGTGTCTTTTCTTAGATTTGAAGGGGTGCTGAATCCAAATAAAATACTTATGAAGAGCCCAAATCACCACAACACCTTATTACACCGTAAATAGTGTGTGTAAAATCTTACACACACCTTAATTATATGAATGAAGTACCTTCCGTACACACTGACTCCCAAAGAGTCATGTTTGTTTCTTTTCTTCATTAAGATGTATAAAATTTTGAATATAAGTGTATTTTTCCGTACTCACTTTGACAAAATAGACAGTTGTGTAAAATTTTACCCACATTTAAATCATGAGAATTAAGTATGAATGGTTAAAATAATGTGAGCATTATTTTTTTCCGTACTCACTTTGACAAAATAGACAGTTGTGTAAAATTTTACCCAACATTTAAATCATGAGAATTAAGTATGAATGGTTAAAATAATGTGAGCAGACCTCTACAACATAATTATGATATGACATACACACTTGCTTTTATTTACAAATATCTGCATAATGTGCACTCTTTTCTTACTAAGAATCTAAGGACTTTTAAATGTCATGACATTTACAAATGTTTAAACCTAACATTGCAACTGTTATTTTGCAGAATGGTATGTGATTGAGATAAACCATACTGTGACTACGACTGACATAAATATATACTGTTCTTGTTCGTCCTATTATTAGGTACAGTGAGCCATCATGAATGAGATACAAGACCTTGGAAATCGATCAGAAAGAATTGAAGAAACCAATTGGAAACAGTGTATTATCTGCCTAAAAGATACTACTCGCATAGGCCTCATAGTGTCTAATCCAAGGGCTACATCGTTTAATCGTTTGTTGAAGGCAATAAAAGAACGGGCAAAGTCACAAGATGTTGACTGTCTTCAAATCCAAAGGCGACTCGGTGAAGCTACTAAAGAAACGTTACAGGCAGCACACATGATTTGGCATCGAAAATGCTACGCAAAGTTAACTAACAAAGATCTTATTCCACGTGGCATAAAACGCAAGCAAGAAGGATATGTGTCAGGTAATCGACTCAATAGGAAAAGTAAGCACTACAAAGGAGAAAAAGGATTCAACAAACAGTGGCAATCTACTTTTACTCGATCAGCTACGAAACCCTTCAACAAGGATCAGTGTTTTTTCTGCCAGAACCAGAAGTATGATGAACAAGAACCGCTGTACGCTGTGCGGGAGGATGCACCTGGCGAGACTCTTAGGAAGGCTGTTGAACTATCGATTGATAAGTTCAACCAAACACACCATTTGCATCGAGCTCTGCCTGCTATCTGTGTTTGATTCCCCATGACATCTGCGTAAAACATAAAACACATTATCTCTCCAGCATGAATTGTGATACCGGACATCAATTGCATGTGCATCCTTTGGTGCAATGGCTGTGTTCAGTCTCGTCAGGAAAACTGGATTTTTTGATAGTCCAACAGACTTCCTAAGAGTCTCGCCAGGTGCATCCTCCCGCACAGTGTACAGCGGTTCTTGTTCACCATTCATACTTAACTCTCATGAATTAAATGTTTGGTATAATCCTACACAACTGTCTATTTTGTCAAAATGATTGAGGGAAACAAATTGGAAAAATTGGTTTTCACTTTATGAAGACATTCATGTAACCTTCATGAAAATGCAAAAAATTAGATACTCCCCACAAATCCAGCGAAACTACTGTAAAGTACATAGTGGCCATGACTTATATATAGTTTTCAGGTCATTTTTGATGATGTATAGGATATATTATGTTTACGTTCAGAATGGAACACCCTATATGACATATGCAGAGCATGCTTATGATGTAAAATGTGGTGGTTGGGTACTAAATTTTTTATATTTTGTGTAATCTAAGAACCCCTCTTCATAGAACTCAACTCCTCTGCATGCTAGGTATCCTACTGTAGTTGGTGGTAACTCCTCTTGTGTCACGCTGCTTTTGTTGTAGCCATGACAAAGCGTCATATTTTGATAGACCCTACCCAGCCTACCACATCCAAACAGCCCAAGCCACCCTCAAGAACTAAATAGAAGATATGTGTCCTGTGCCAGGAGGAAACAGGCAAACCGTTGCAGTGTCCACTGAGGTCAACCAAATCCCCTTGGTAGCAGGTATGCATCCCTTGCCAGAGGACCTTCGTATTTTTCAACTAAACCTCAGCTTGGAGAGACTAAATGATGGTGATTGTGTGGAAGCAGCCCTCAGAGTACACAGTGCTCAGTGTCACAAGAAGTGCCGACTCAAATTCAATAAAAAAAAAATTAATTAGCAAATTCGAGCAGAAGTTGGTACAGTACGGCAGAACATTACATCTGTCCACACACGGACTGCCTACGATCGCCCGGAGTGCATGGAACCAACAGGTTTTTTTCTGTGATGAGCTTGCTGGCTGTGTAGGATTACATGAAGCAGCAACCTACCATATAGACAAGAAGGTACGGAAGTGTGCTTTCGAGCTAAAAGACACTGCTCTGTTGGCCAAGCTTGCAGCAGGGGACATGATTGCCATTGACGCTAAATATCATAAAAAGTGCCTGACAATATTGCACAGGACAGCCAGACAAGCTACTTCCCAGGACGATGCTGGAGTGATGAAGGCCGCTTACATGGCATAACCTTAGCTGAACTAATAGCATTCATGGATGTGTCCAGTGACGAAGACAATGCTCCAGTCTTCAAACTGGCAGACCTGGCTCAGCTGTATAAGGTCAGACTGCAGCAGCTAGGTGTTGTGGTGGAAAACCGCTTGCACACAACCAAGCTCAAGAACAGACTGCTTTCTGATTTTCCTGATCTCCATGCACACTCAAAAAGAAGGGACACAATTCTAGCTTTTGACAAAAACATTGGACTAACACTCAGGAAGGCCTGTGATCACGATAGTGATGCCATGCATTTAGTGGGAGAATCACAAGTGGTTCCCCAGGAGATGTTTGACACAATATTATCATTTGATGGGTCCTTCCAGGTAAACTACCAGCAAGATCCTGTGCTAACATCCCTATTGGCTCTTGTGAACACGTTCCTGGATGGGGAAATATCAAACACCAAACTACCATCGCACAAGCTCCTCTTACAATCTCCCAGCTCTCCCTTACAATCTCCCCAATGTTCAACAGTGTGAAACATTCACAGAAAATGCGCATGCATTACGCAGATGCTGTACAGAAGGGGAGCACCAGGTAACCATGCGCACTGTTGATACTGATGTGGTAGTAGTGGCTGTTTCTTCATTCAGCAAGATAAATCATAATGAACTGTGGGTAGAACTTGGTACTGGGTCCAGGTTCAGGTACACAACTATTCATAAACTGGTAGCCATGCTGAGCCCAAGACAGTGTTCCACTCTACCCTTCTTTCATGCTGTCACAAGATATGACTGTGTCTGCGTTTGCTAGCAGAGGAAACAAACTGCCTGGGAAACTTTGAAAGCATTCTCAGACGTAACATAATTAAACCTTTGAGGAACTTTTACAAATACCCGCTGATATCAGTGAGGAGACTATTACATTGGTGGAGCGTTTTGTGGTACTCATGTATGACATAACTAGTGACAGCATACGGGTGAACATTGCCAGGAAGCAGCTCTTCACATAGAAGTCGCGAGCTTTAGAGAACATTCCACCAACAGAGGCAGCACTAAAACAGCACATCAAGCGTCCTTGCTACCAGGCCAACATCTGAAGCCAGGCACTGGTATTATTTGCAGATGTGCTGGACCCTTCAGAATTGGGGTGGATGAAGGAAACAACTGGATGGCAGCCTCTCTTAAGTACTCTCCCTGAAGCATCGACATCGTGCCATGAACTAATCCACTGTAGCTGCAAGAAGGACTGCCGTTGGCATTGCAAATGTAGGAAGGCTGCCCTCAAATCCCCTGCACTGTGTTTCTGTTCGGGATATTGCTAGACAGGCACAACGACTGTTACAGTTCACGAATGCACATGTCCTTCAAATTTCGTACGCCATTCTCATAATTCAGACATGAATATAAACACAAAAAACAATATGACGTGAAAAATACTTCATTGGTAGCTACAAATCTAATTTTCTTAATAATACTTATTGGTACAAAATATAATTATCAATATATTATGTGAACTTATGTGATTTGTATATTAATTTCTGTTAATGAAAACACACCATTTCTTGTACTTCGAAGGCGCGAAATGTCATTTTTTGATGACCTGAGAACATTAACCTCCTACGATCCTCACAGGTCAAATCCAGCTTACCTCCACATCTCAGATTAAACCTTATGGTATGTACTAACACTGCTAGCAAAGCCATGCATTCATCATTAAATGCACAATTCTTCTGCTTATCCGCATCACTATAGGGGACATTAGAACCAATCAGCGCACGCGGTGAGTGCGGGGGTGATGATGGTTTACTCCGCCGTCCATCCACAAAATTAACGGGTAACTTGCTCATTTTGTGGGCAGATATAGTGCGTGACTTTGATTATATATTATATATTTATGATGTATAATCAACAAAGATAATGTATAATAATTATATTGATATGTTCCTAATATGTAGAAGAAGATATGGGAAGAGAGAGAGAGAGAGAGAGAGAGAGAGAGAGAGAGAGAGAGAGAGAGAGAGAGAGAGAGAGAGAGAGAGAGAGAGAGAGAGAGAGAGAGAGAGAGAGAGAGAGAGAGAGAGAGAGAGAGCGAGAGAGAGAGAACAGGTGAACAAAGAGAGGCGAACAGCATGGTGGCAGATCAGTTTTTGGTGAAGGACTTTCCTTTCTTTCGCAGGATGCATATACGTAACGTTGAAACGGCTGTTATTATGTCCGTATAATTTATAAGTTCTTCCAATGCTGGAAATCTTCTTTTGTTTTAGCACTTATGCGGAAACGTAAGTGTCATCCATCTTCATTATACGTTTAGTGAAAACACCTTCCTCTTCAATATCTAGCACTTTCCTGTATATGTTGCCATGGTGAAATGCAGAGTATAACTGATCCCTCTAGGAGTCTAGACTGAGGCCACTCCCAAGTCATCTCCCCAGTGACCCCCACCCTCCGGGCCTCAGGTCACTCACTCTCCCCCATTCGTCTTATACTTTTCCTCTCTCTCTCTCTCTCTCTCTCTCTCTCTCTCTCTCTCTCTCTCTCTCTCTCTCTCTCTCTCTCTACCCGTCAGGGTGGCTTGATTGGTAGAGCTGCGGGCTAGCGTGTGCAGAGTCCCTGCGCATTTGGTCAGCGGTTCGAGCCCACCAAGTTCGTTCTGGCGTGGTGGCGCTTTGTATAGTCAATAACCTTGTAGTTGGTACTTGCAAAGTGTCTAGATAGGATCAAAGTATCTTATCTTCTCTCTCTCTCTCTCTCTCTCTCTCTCTCTCTCTCTCTCTCTCTCTCTCTCTCTCTCTCTCTCTCTCTCTCTCTCTCTCTCTCTCTTCCCATATCTTCTTCTACATATTAGGAACAAATCAATAGAATTATACATTATCATTGTCAATTATACATCATATATATATAATATTTAATTAATGTCACGCACTATACCTGCCCACAAAATGAGCAAGTTACCCGTTCATTTTGTGGATGGACAGCGGAGTAAACCCCCCCAACACCCCCGCACTCACCGCGTGCGCTGATTGGTTCTAATAGCACGAAACGGTAACTAGATTGAAACTGCCAGAAACTGCCAGATTCACTAGACAAAATAATATGATGAAGAAAGAGTTGGGCTACTTGAAGAAAAAAAATCTGAACTTATTTCACTGCACCTAACCCTTTCACGCACGGTGACGCGATCGCGTCAAAACGGGCCCGTCTGCAATCTGAGCTTTTGACGCGAATTGCGTCAAAAAACAGTTAAAAATTCGCCAAAAATAAAGTATTTATCAGAATTGCGTCAACATTTTCTGCGTCAAAGATCAAACCTAGACATATAAAATAAACTAATTGTCAACTCTCTCGTGTGAATGGATGTGAAATGATAAGGGTTTGTGTGTCAGTTTCCACTCAGCAGGTAGCCTGTACGCGCGATTTGTCGTCCCATTAAAACGTGTCCCGAGCTGGCCATAATGGCCATATGAAGATTATAATGGTAGCCTTGGAATCCTCATAAAAATCCACTTGTATTGGCATGTAAACCATAAAAAGTTGACTCAGGAAGTTTCGAGCTAAGAAGTGGTGAACGTAAGTATTTCTTATTTCTCTTAACTCAATATTTTTTCGGAGTCGGTAAATTCCGCTATTTATTTGCATTTCTTGTTATTTTTTTCTTTCATATGGCAGAATAATCTCTTGCAAAACCAATGATATATAATAATGCCAGGAAAAAATAATACACGTTGGTGAAATTGATAACATAAAAAAATAATTCGCCGCACAGTCCGGCCATTTCGCGGGGCCCCTTAGGGAGCATAAGACGGATGTTGCAGTGGACAGAAAAACTTACTAAACTTTTCGTGCGTGAAAGGGCTAAAACACAAATGTATATTACTAAGAACGATTTTCTTCTATATATATATTCATAGACCATTCATACCTGGACTGTTCACGCGACAATGTTTTGAAATTACAAGCTGCATAGCGGCCTAGGCCCGCCCAACAAAGAGATATAGTGGTCTATGGACTATCATATAAACTGGTTTATCAGTATATATGATATACTATAATCTTCGTAAATGTTTGTTCTATAATATTATCAAATAAAAAACAGTAAAACACGCTAAAGAAATGCCATTACGAGACTATGAAGAAATATGCATGAACTTAATATTCACTTAACTCTTCGCCATTTGAAACTTTGCGAGTCAACTTTTATCATGAAGGGTATCAATAGAAGCGCAACTTTATTAGCTTTCCATTGATATATTTCGTCATCTGATAAATGAATTAGAACCATGCATAAATTAGCGTTAAATAAATAAATAAAATCATCAATCGGGTAATTTTCCCGATTGATGATGTTATTTATTTATTTATATATTTCGTTTTCTGAAAAATGAATTAGGACCATGTATAGATTAGCGTTAACTAAATAAACAACCTCATTAATCGGGAAAATTACCCGATTGATGATTTTATTTATTTAGTTAACGCTAATTTATGCATGGGGGTTATTCATTTATCAGAAAACGAAATACATCAATGGAAAGCTAATAAAATTGCGCTTCTATTGATAACCTTCATGATAAAAGTTGACTCGCAAAGTTTTAAATGGCGAAGAGTTGAAGTGAATATTAAGTTCATGCATATTTCTTCAGAGTCTCGTAATGGCATTTCTTTAGCGTGTTTTACTGTTTTTTATTTGATAATATTATAGAACAAACATTTACGAAGATTACAGTATATCATATATACTGATAAACCAGTCTATATGATGCATATATATATATATATATATACTATATGTATATATATATATATATATATATATATATATATATATATATATATATATTATATATATATATATATATATATATATATATATATATATATATATATGAATCCGAGCGACCCTCCGACTTCAGGGCAAGTTCAGGCCCATGTGCAACAGGCCGATATTCCGTGCGCAGTCCAGGTATACAGTGGTCTATGATATATTGTATAAAAGCCTGATTATGTAAGAAACGTTTATAACCAAGAAGGTTATACGGGAGGAAGCCATGGAAATGTTACTCCATGATATTACATAGTCAATAACAAATGTCTAGAAGTTAACTATATCTAGGCAGTCATATTTTCCTGTTATTTTTGTGTATCAATTAGATAGAAAGCCGGGAAGTGCAATGAGTCGACGCGTGAAGTCGCAATGTTTTGAGTCACTCTCCCCGCCCCAATGCGTGGCGAACGGCTTCACCTGTCACAATGCGGGGCATGCCGCCTCCATCTATATAACCTAATTGGTCGCAGCCCTAATAATAAAACATTTAGCAAGTAAAATCATTTAACAGCTGGGTCCTTCTTTCGTAAAGAAGTGCAGTCAGAAACAGCACATGTGTAAAGTGGCTTTATATTATGCTCAAACAAGTATATTCTTCCTGCTAAGGCGTCACCTGCTGATATTGTTGTGGTAGTTTGAAAGGATTCGGCGTCACTGACTTCGATCGCTTTTCATCACAGAACGATTTCGGAATTCTATATTCTACTTCTTTTTCAAAGCATTGCGTATTGTATTTTGAAAAGCATTTGCCAGACGCTGCAGTACTTTCTTAGAAAACAGTGTGAACATTGCCCCCAATAAAACATGCTGCAATATACGTACATGTCAAAAATATATTAAGCTTTGATACTCGAGGCGAGTAATTTGCATTAAATGACTATCTTAGGGCCGGATTCAGCAAACTTAC
Source organism: Chionoecetes opilio (assembly GCA_016584305.1). Classification (NCBI taxonomy): domain Eukaryota; kingdom Metazoa; phylum Arthropoda; class Malacostraca; order Decapoda; family Majidae; genus Chionoecetes; species Chionoecetes opilio. The sequence continues at coordinate 264,769 of JACEEZ010020616.1, read as the reverse complement.
CAGCGATACCCTGTTACGAGGTCGAAGTTACTAGACCCCTACGAGAGATGGCAAATGTGTATTCGCCAACGATATTGTAAGCACCTAGTAAGCTACTAGGTCCATTGCCGTTGGTAACCACCAGAGGGGTCTGGTGTCGCGCAACAGCCAATCATCTCCAAGCTTACATGAGGCGTGTTGGGCTTACACGTGCTTTATTTTTTCCTTTCTCTCTCTCTCCTTTCTCTCTCTCTCTCTCTCCTCTCTCTCTCTCTCTCTCTCTCTCTCATCTCTCTCTCTCTCCTTCTCTCTCTCTCTCTCTCTCTCTCTCTCTCTCTCTCTCTCTCTCTCTCTCCTCTCCCCTCTCTCTCTCTCTCTCCTTCTCTTCTCCTTTCTCTCTCTCTCTCTCTCTCTCTCTCTCTCTCTCTCTCTCTCTCTCTCTCTCTCTCTCTCTCTCTCTCTCTCTCTCTCTCTCTCTCTCTCTCTCTCTCTCTCTCTCTCTCTCTCTCTCTCTCTCTCTCTCTCTCTCTCTCTCTCTCTCTCTCTCTTTTTTTTTTTTTTTTTTTTTTTTTAAACAACTTACATCATGGTTGACATGGGGCTACAATTGGTAAGGAGGTTGATGAAGTCTCTCTCTCTCTCTCTCTTCTCTCTCTCTCTCTTCTCTCTCTCTCTCTCTCCTCTCTCTCTCTTCTCTCTCTTCTCTCTTCTCTCTCTCTCTGTCTCTTCATCTCTCTCTCTTTCTTCTCTCTCTTCTCTCTGCTCTCTCTCTCTCTCTCTCTCTCTCTCTCTCTCTCTCTCTCCTCCTTCTCTTCTCATCTACATTTTTCTCCCTCCTCCTTTTCCTTCTTCCTTTTCATCCTCCACACGATGAAAATATTCTCGATAATATCACATACTGTCTATTGAGTGGTGTGTGTGTGTGTGTGTGTGTGTGTGTGTGATGTAGACACACACATATATATAGCCTCAATAACACATCATGATAGTATGAATATTATGATAATATCAGTATGTGATATTATCGTGAATTTCATCGTGTTGAGGATGAAGAGGGAGAAGGAAGAGGAGGAGGAGGGAGAGAAATAGTAGATAAAAGAAAGAAAGGAGGAAAGAATAGATAGAGAGAGAGAGAGAGAGAGAGGAGAAGAGAGAGATAGAGGAGAGAGAGAGAGAGAGAGAGCAGAGAGAGAGAGAGAGAGAGAGAGAGAGAGAGAGGAGAGAGAGAGAGAAGAGAGATCCTTCCTTCCATCTCTCTCTCTCTCTCTCTCTATCCTCTCCTTCTCCTCCTCCTCTCTCCCTCTCTCTCTCTCTCTCTCTCTCTCTCTCTCTCTCCTCTCTCTCTCTCTCTCTCTCTCTCTCTCTCTCCTCTCTCTCTCTCTCTCTCTCTCTTCTCTCTCTCTCTCTTCTCTTCTCTCTCTCTCTCTCTCCTTTCTTTCTTTTTCATCTACTATTTCTTCTCCCTCCTCCTCCTCTTCCTTCTCCCTCTTCATCCTCCACACGATGAAAATATTCACGATAATATCACATACTGGCTATGATGTGTGTGTATGTGTGTGTGTGTGTGTGTATGTAGACACACACATATATATAGCCTACATATATACACATGATAGCCAGAATTTTTTTTTTTTTTTTTTTTTTTTTTTACATGACAAAGAACTGGCCAAGGGCAAAACAAAAATGGGTAACACAAAGCCCGCTTAGTTGCCAGTCCCTATAAAGAAGACAGTAAGCGAATAAACTAAAAAAGAGGGGTGAGCCAATTTAGTTCGGGAGGTTTCTTGTTACTCTTCTTTTGAAAAGATTTAAGTCATAGGAAAGTGGACAAATTGAAACAGGAAGAGAGTTCCAGAGATTACCACTGAAAGGGATGAAGGAGTAAAAATACTGATTAACTCTTGCATTAGGAAGATGGGCAGAATAGGGATGAGAAGGAGTAGAAAGTCTTGTGCAGCGAGGCCGCGGGAGGGGGGGAGGCATGCAGTTAGCAAGTTCAGAAGAGCAGTGAGCATGAAAATAACGGTAGAAGAGAGCAAGAGAAGCAACATTGCGTCGGTGATTTAAAGATTGAAGACAGTCACTCAGAGGAGGGGAGTTGGTGAGACGAAAAGCTTTTGACTCAACCCTGTTTAGGAGAGCTGTATGAGTGGATCCTCCCCAAACATGTGAGACATACTCCATACTATCCGGTCACGTCCCGCTCTAGTCGAAGCGGTGACCCAGATGCATCCTATGCATACTTATAGAGAGAGAGATACCTATGGGCTCTCCTTCTAGAATGAGAACCTGATCTTCTAGGAGCATCTTGCGAGCACCATGGAAGTCTCGCACCAGCCCGCCTTCAGCTATAGCGCGTTTTCGCGACCGCTCTGGCCCGGTCTGGACTGGACTAGTCCCGGGCGGCCACTATTTTCGCGAAGGCGGATTGGACCAGGCTGGAACGGGCTACACTGGGCCAGGCCAGCGAGCAGGACCAGGTTGGACTAGTGTGGAGAGAACTGGCGCATGCGCACTACAGTCAGCGGGGAAGACGACCAGGAGCTTCTCGTGCTGCTGATAAGAAATGAAACACCATGATGGCCGACCATAAGACTAAAGTAATTTCACGAAAAATTACAATACTCGCAATTTGCTGAAACATCATCCTGGAAAATGAATGTACCGTCAACAACACTATAGTGGCCACTGCACTAATGTCACCAGGCGCCATATATTACGAATTTTAGCATCACTACAGACGTGTATGTGTCACTGAAGACATGTACCGTAGCTTTAGTGTTATGTAGATAATGTAAACTACGTACTGTGCACGTGATGTGATCTGTAGTGATGCTAAAACTCGTAATATATGCCCCCCTGCGACATTAGTGCAGTGGCGACTATAGATAGTGTTATTAACGGTAAATGAAATTTAATTTCATCATTCATATTTTCATAGTCATCCCTGCAACTTGACTTCCCATCGAGAAGTCAAGTAAATAAAACGCGCGCTTTTTAAAAATGTGTGTATTTCTGCCTGGAGGACCGCCCACTCGATCCCCCAGCCAATAGGAACGACGAATGGGACGGGGTCAGTCTCGATGTATTTTCGCGAGCATCAGTCCAGCCTGGAACGGTATAGACTGGACTGAACCAGGGTGGGGAACGCGAAAACGCGCTACTATAGGAAGATGTTGCGTACGGGGGAACAGTGGACGGACTCCACCAAGATCCCTTTAAGAGATCCCTTCCCTTCTCTTGAAAAGACCCTGGACTCCACTAGGAAGCTGCCTTCTCACCGACCACTCCTTAAGACGCTTTCCCCGCTCGGAAGGGGGGAGGACACTGGGTGAACTACGACCCCAGAACTCCGTCCCCCACCCAACTGTAGGAAACTCACGGGCAGCTAGCTCCTTTCTGAGCTGCATTGATTGTATATTTTTTCATGTTAGTTTTTATGTAATTTTACGTTTGTTTATATTTTTGTGATTCCTATACAATCAATTTAGTTTGTGCTATTTTTCTGTCATTTATATATTTTATTATTATTATAAAATTGGATTCCCGTGAACGTTAAAAATTAGCAATCGGACCGCCCGGCACGTTTTTATTATGTTTCTGTATTTCGATATATCTGTATTTGGTATTCTTGTCCCCCCCATCTCTGTAATTTCCTCCCCCTTTCTCAATAAACTCTAAACTGTAAACCGAGCCATATTCATCTGAAGAAGCCGAGTAGAGGCGAAACTAGTCAGGAATAAAGTACTCACTTCCCAGCACGTGTCTCCTTCATCACTTGTTTTTATTATTATTACTGTTATCAATATCATTATCATAAATATAATAATCATTATTATTATAATAGTGATGATAATGTCAGTATTTGATTCACCGCCACCAATACTGCTCAGTCAAATGGCAAGTAAAAACTTCGTTTTGCACAAATCGTTCAATCATAAAATAGGCAAGTTATTTCCTCGTACGGCCTATCATGTATGATCAATGTGTGTGCAGCGCTGGACATCATGTTTGTGTATGTTATGTTAGTACGTTTGTATGTATGTATATGTGCATGTGTGTATGTCATTCACCCATTGTTTTGTCCACTCGAGTCAGACTCGCGATCGCCAGTGTCACCCTCCCGGAGTGAGCTTGAATCTTATCATTACCGATCTTTAGATAATGCGGGGACTTCGAACATCACACAACCCCATCCATCCCCTTACACAAAGGGGATAGTAAGCGCCGGAATTTCTCAATGGAAAATTTCCCGGGAATGAGCGGGGCCGGGGATCGTACGCCAGACCACAGAATGGTTCAGGACCTTCTAACCCTCCAAGCCGTTCACGCGGTGTGTGTGTGTGTGTGTGTGTGTGTGTGTGTGTGTGTGTGTGTGTGTGTGTGTGGTGTGTGTGTGTGTGTGTGTGTTGTGGTGTTCATAAAGCATATTGTGTTGTTGTGTTGTGTGGGTTGTTATGCTAAAATGATGTTGTGGAGTCTCCGGTGTAAATATGAAGAGAGTTTTGGGGTGAACTAAGATGTTGTTGATTTTGAATCCTTCCTTCTAGTTTGCTTTCGTTATATTTTTGGTGTTCGTCGTGAAATGTATTGAATATTATTTAAGATTATGTAAAGTGTAAGTAAGTGTGGCCGTTTGACTTTTTTTAGTGTGTGTTTCTTTTGTTTGTGTGTGTTCTTCCCTTCTTCATGCGTTTTTCTTTTTTGATCCATTTTTGTGTGTGTGTATCACTCTCACTTATTATCCTTTTTTTTTCCTTGCTTCGAGCTTAGTGTCTTTTCCTGTGTGTGTTCGTTTTGTTGTCCTTATTTGTTTGTCTGTTGTAAGTAATTATCTTCGTGCTCCCTCTCCATTCTTGTCGTGTGTCTTTCTTTGGTGGTGGTGTTTGTGTTGTGTGTTGTGTGCTGTTGTTGGGGTGGGTGTGTGTTGGTGTGAGACTGTGGTTTGGTGTTCAAAGCATAAACTGGGGTTGATAGTTAGTTTGGGGTTGTTAATGCTAAAAATGAAATGCTTGGAAACGTCTCCCGGTGAATACAAATAATCAGAAAGAGAGATTTTGGGTGAACTAAAGAACATTTTATTTTTGAATCCCCATTCCTTCCTAGTTTGCTTTCGATTAATATCCTTTTGCTTTCTCCGAAATAAAATAATAAAATAAATAACATAAGCAATATAAAAAGGTAAAAACTCCGTTTTCACCTTTTTTATATTGCTTATATTCATTATCACCTTTACTTGTGTATCCTTCCCTTCTTTCATGCGTTTTTCCTTTTATCTATGATCCCATTTATTTGTCGTAGTAGGCTATCCACTCCTCACTTTATTTACCAATTCCTTTTTTCTTTCCTTCCTTCTCGAGCCCTTATTGTCCTTTTCACCTGTGTTCGTTCCTTCTTTTATCCTATACATTTTTTTTCCATCCTGTTTCAAAGTAATTATCTTCTCTTGCTATCCCTCCCTCCATCTCTTGTCGTCCTTCTCAATCACTACTCAAGCGGCAGCAGCAACGGGCAAAACATTTCATATTTGCAAAGCTGTTTACTTTGCCTTTTACTTACTGGGGCTGGGGTCATTCTTCACGGCTGAGGAAACACTAGAAAGGTTAATGGATGCAGGGATGAAAGAGAGAGGGAAGAAAGGATAGTGAAGATAAGACAGCGGGGGAGGAGGGTAAGATAATGACGTATGAAAGAGGGACATATGGGTAGGGAAATAACAGTGCACGAGAAAAGGAGAGACGGAGAAACGTATGTAAGATGAGAAAGAAGGTAAAATGATCGAGTGGAAAAAAAGACAGAGGCATTAGACTGTGGATTTAGAAGGGATCAAGGGAAGAGAGGAGCGAATGTAAGAAAGATTCAGGTAAAAAATAAATCAGGGGAGGAGGGAAAGAGGACGGCAGTGTGGGAGGGAAAGAAGTAGAGGTGAGAGGGAGGTATAATGCTAAACAAGAATTAAGTTGCAGAGAGGAGAAGAGGAGAGAGAGAAGAGGAGAGAGGAGAGAAGAAGAGAGAGAGAGAGAAGAGAGAGAGAGAGAGAGGAGAGAGAGAGATGAGAGAGAGAGAGAGAGAGAGAGAGAGAGAGAGAGAGAAGAGAGAGAGAGGAGGAGAGAGGAGAGTAAGAGAAGAGAGAGAGAGAGAGAGAGAGGGAGAGGGGAGAGAGAGAGGAGAGAGAGAGGAGAGAGAAGCTTCATCAAACCTCCTACCAATTGTAGCCCATGTAACCATGATGTAAGTTGTTTAAATAAAAAGAAAAAAAGAAAAAAAGAGAGAGAGAGAGAGAGAGAGAGAGAGAGAGAGAGAGAGAGAGAGAGAGAGAGAGAGAGAGAGAGAGAGAGAGAGAGAGAGAGAGAGAGAGAGAGAGAGAGAGAGAGAGAGAGAGAGAGAGAGAGAGGAGAGAGAGAGAGAGAGAGAGAGAGAGAGAGAGATAAAAGAATAATGATAAAAGTAAGGAGCTTCTAAAAACAGCTCGTTAAAGAGCAGTACCCAACACTTATACACACATATGGGGAGGCGGTAGCGGAGTGGTTAGCGTCTCCGACTGGCATTCTCGGTGACCTGAGTTCGATCCCCGAAGAAACCCAAAACCTTTCTGCACCGTCGAGTGGCCTAGGAACACCCACATGCCCTTCCCATCAACTCTACCTTCGATTGCGAGTTCATCGGAGGACACAGGGAGGCGGCATGATCCTCTATCACAGGCGTCAATATAAGAATCCTGCCTGCGCCACCACGGGCGAGGACCAACCATCACAGCCCTCAAGTGAACCTCCAGAGCCTACCATCCGAGCCGTCTGTCACCATTGCCTACATGCGCTATAGGCACACACACACACAATAAAAAATAAAAAAAAAAATAAAAACTTATGCCGGCTGGACGAGAAACACTTCTCCCGGACCTCTTATATATTTCACGCCCCTTAGGGAGAAACACCACAGCCCAAAATGGAGATCGGATACTACCTTGAACTTTTATCTCCCTTCACTGACCTCCAAACTGTCCTCGTCAACACGAGCAAGGCACTGTTCCCCTCGCTTTCTCTCTCTACCTGTCAATTTGTTGTTCTTCCCTTTACTTCCCGCCGGGCACTGTTTCCATAACGCCGTCTCCGTCATAACCTGCCACTCCTCGAACCTCTGCTTATTTCCCGCCAAAGCCAACCTCCCTCCCTTCGTCCCCTCTTCCGTTCCGTCTCCCAAATCTCAAAAATAAACACCACAGTCTAAAGGATTTTATCTACCTAAAGTTGGATATTTATCTCAGATTTGGCTGAGCGGCTAAACGGCTTGGAAGGAGGGCGCGTTGAATATCCTTACGTATTGTGGTAAAGAAGGTTTTAATACTTTTAATGGTGACCGTTACGACTGTGTACTTACCGGGAAAGAGTCGGTGAAGGTTCGGGTGTGCGCTGCCCGACGTTGAAGAAGGCAATGGAAGAGGAGATAGGGATGAAAATTTTTAGATGAAGCCCCAAAGGAGGTTCAGTCAGTGGTGGGGTTGGGGAAGGTAGTGACGCTGTTTAAGTACTCGGTGAGGTAGGAGGAGGTCCCTCGGTGCTGATATGAGACTCCACACGTGGCCCTTCCTCAACAGGGAGTCTTCTGTGACCACCGAGCCCAATTTACTGTTGCCTAGTAGGCGAGCAGTAGATACTCTTGACGTGTTAGCTTGCCTTGTCCTAATATTCAGTATAACACTCAAGGAAGACGTCGCCTCCGTGATGTAGTGGCTAGCGTGCCTAGCTACGAAAATGTGGGCCCTGGTTAGAATCCGGGCCAGGGTGAGGCCTACGAAAGAGAAGGCCTGTTCAGTGCGGGGGTGACGTCACAGCAGTGGTGCGCTCAGTTCAGGGTTCGCAGGGTGGATTTAACTCTCTCCCCTGTAAAATGCTGTGTTTCACGTTTTAAGTAATCGTATTTTTTAATATTCGTTTTCGACAAATAACATAAGAAAATAAGGAAGCTACAAGAGGCCGTGAGACCTACACGAGGCAGTTCCTGTTACTTAACTCTACCTATATACACCTCTCTTCCCTTACCATGAATTTATCCAGTCTCCTTTTAAAGACCCCAATAGACTCCGCATTGACCATCTGACGACTTAGTCCATTCCAATCATTCACCACCCTATTTGTGAACCAGTTTCTCCCAATTTCCTTTTTAAATCTACGCTTTTTCAGCTTGAATCCGTTACTTATCGTTCTACCCTGCTTACTAACCTTAAGAACTTTTCCTACATCGCCTATATTGTATCCCTTTATCCACTTAAAAGCTGTGGTACGTGTCTCACGGTTTAAGTGTGATCATAATGTTTAATAATTATATATTAATAGTTTGACAAAATTACATGCAGATTAAAGCATTACCCCAGCAAGGTAGAGTATA
>JACEEZ010020616.1:230000-241544 GCA_016584305.1 Chionoecetes opilio | reverse complement strand
TGGGTTTCCGCGGAACCCCTGGCGATGGTCGGCGGAACCCCAGTATTCCGCGGAACCCCGGTTGGAAAGCACTGCACTAGACATTCACTAACGGATATATCAATTGGGATGATTAGTTACCCGGGATGATTAGTTACCTATTACCGACCCTTCTGCAATATTACTGGGTGTGTTACCCTATGTGCATCTTGTTGGTGAAACCTGCTCATGCTTTACTTTAAATTCTCTGTTCAGTGGCCACTTATGGGGTAGTTCAGTTAAACAGGTGTGATTGATAGTTTATTTTACTGCTGTTAAAGGCAGATTTCCTTCCCACGTAACCATTCTGAGACTCCTCCAGTTAACTTGATACCAGTGAACCAGCGACGTTCACAATCTAGATATTTATACTCAACCGTAACTTGACCAGCTAAAAACTCTCTCATCTAGTAATTTGTCTCGAACGAGTACTTGTTCAGGACTTGTTTGTATATTAGTGTGGTTAAATGTACTCCTGATAATCTGGCTTTTTATTGCGTGTTAGTATCTTACGCGTTCATTCGTGCTTGTCCATTGGTTACTAAATTTATTTCCAGGAGATAAACTAGGTAAACCAGTCTATAATTTTATCTTGTCACTAGTATTTGGCAAATCTTATCTTTATTCATTCGCACATCTACCGGTACTTACTTGTTACAACACTAGGTGTACGGCCATTAGCTTTTTTCACCAAGTGTACGGAACTTTTATTCAAGATGCCAGATTTCGATGTTATGGAATTTGTGAGTAATCCGTCTGTGGAGGAATTCAGAGGTGAATGAATATCAAAGGATGACTTAAAATATATAGCTAAATCATATCACATACCATTCAGTCATGATGTGAGGAAGGACACCTTACGCGTTGTGAAAATTTATTGCACGGAATAGGGATGAGAATGAGTAGAAAGTCTTGTGCAGTGAGGCCACGGGAGGGGGGGAGGCATGCAGTTAGCAAGTTCAGAAGAGCAGTGAGCATGAAAATAACGGTAGAAGATAGCAAGAGAAGCAGCATTGCAGTGGTGACTTAAAGATTGAAGACAGTCAGTCAGAGGAGGGGAGTTGATGGGACTAAAAGCTTTTGACTCAACCTTGTTTACGAGAGCTGTATGAGTGGATCTCCCCCAAACATGTGATACATACTTCATATATGGGCGGATAAGGCCCCTGTAGAGAGCAAGCAACTGGGTGGGGAAAAAAAGGACGCAGACGCCACAGGACACCTAACTTCTTAGAAGCTGTTTTAGCAAGAGATGAGATGTGAGATTTCCAGTTCAGATATTTAGTAAAGGATAGTCCAAGAACGTTCATTGTAGAAGAAGGAGATAGTTGAGTGTCATTGAAGAAGAGGGGATAGTTATCTGGTAGTAATCTCCGTATCCACACCTGTTTCCGAAGAGAGAAGCAATGGTGTAATGAATGGACGTTAATGAGTATTTAATTGATAATAATTATTCTTACAACCTGCAGCCATAGGGGAATTAGTTACTCATGCACTCATCCACACTCAGGGCTAAATGCAAGAATGCTCGTCAAATCCCGGCAGGTGGAGATTCCCGACCGTCGTATCTCCACCGGTGCGATATACAAGAATTGTTTTCAAATGCCCGGCCAGTGGAGATTTGGGCAGGCGTACCAATACAAGCGAGTCCAAGGCGGCATCAGTATTTTGACTGTTTTACTCCTATCTAATTCCTTTTATTAGCCTAATTTATCATTTCTGCCATTAAAATAATAGCTTTGTTTGTGTTCGCCACTTATCTGAGGCGTTGATGAAGAAAAAATGGGCCTGAGTGATACTTGTGCGTACATTTGAACGCACTTGAACGCACATTTATTGAACGTAATTGGGTGCGCCAGTCGCCACAAAGCAATATGGCGGACCACCCCCACCACCGCCGCTCTCCCTCGTCACCACTTATCACAGCAATATAAGGCCTCCTGCACCTAATTTTACCTAATTATGGACACGTGTGCATTCACAGTGTATGAATGTCACTCTCGGTTATGTTGAAAACTCGCCTGTAATGGTCTGGGAAGAAATAGGATGGAATAAGGGCAGAGCGGTATGCAGGTGGGATGTGCTTGGTGAACGCAATCAGCTGACTCAAATCTCCACTCGTTGCTCGACGCGTTGCGTCGTATGTTGATTCTTGCTTGTCGAAACGCGATGCAACGGGTAGAGAAAAATTCTTGCATATAGCAGCCCTCACTCATCATCTTAACGCCAGAAGGACATGTCAAGAGGAATATTCCCAACGTTTTGTCATGTGAAGGGGGTAATCTTCATTTACTCGCGACGACAACGAGGGACGTAACGTGACGGTAGCTACAACTTGGTTATACAATCAACAATTAGGAGCTAAGTAGCTACAAGCATTTTAGCTTACTCTATAATTACACTTAATTATTTAATTACACAAACATGAGGAATATTTTTTTGTTTCTTGTCGTTAATAGGTAATCTTATCAGTGAATAATAATTTGCTCCTAGTACGTTTTCTTTCTATAGGCAGGGGACTCTCATATTATTGAAAGGGAAAACGGCACTTTTTAGCGGTGACTCCGGCATACGAATATCATTTTATTTAACTTATTTGTTCTGAAACAATTTTTATTTACCAACTAAGGAGGCGTTTCGCGTAGTAATTAATAATTATAACTACGTTATTGTCTCATGTAATGACACAAAGTAAGAAAGAGTTAGAATAGCTTACTAAGCGTATTTATCTCTACGAAAAGAGCAAATTGAAGCGTCAAGTAAACAGACGGAAGAAAGCGTAGATGATTTAACCCCAGACTTGAATAAACTTTCACTGAGAAGCGGTGAGCAGTATTCAATTGTCCCTATTGTGTCTGCTTCTACTGCTACTACTACTACTGCTACTACTACTAACCTTAACATTACTCCTAATAGTCATTACAACTCATACAATGGTGACTCACTCTCTAGCTGTGCCATCCAACACTGGGGCTGTATTTCCTACTTCACTTAAAGTAATCGTCCAGACCATTTCATCATTCCTGATTTAATGCAATCAAATCATAGCCATTAACGAGTATATCAACAATACGTCGTCACTTTTTGTATCCAGTCAGCCGTTTTTAAATAATCCGCAATCAAAATCTGCAAATTCCCCGAGTTTTCAAAACACACTCAAGGTTTGCAGACGCTCAGGCTCAGGTTCGGTGACGTAGCATCAGGGAGGGTCCTCTTTCCGCTCTTGATCAGAGAAGCACGTAGACACAGAGATAAATATAGTACTTGAAGATATTTGGGTGTTTCTGATAGATTTTTTTTGCTATATGCCACATGCATGCATCCTTTATGGGTGCAGCAAGACAGCTGTGCCTTTCGAGAAAAGTTTGCACACGGAAAGGAGTGGCGTGTGTAGGGTGATACACGCCTATAGTGTGTTGGGGCGAGCAGTTGTGTTGAGAAACGGTGTGTAGTGTACACAGCGGGTGAAAGACTGGGTGAGAGTGTGCAGCGCGACTAGTCGCCTACCCAGTGTGTGGTTGGGACGACGAGTGTGCTGGACAAGGGCGGCGCCCCCCCCGTAATACAGTGACTCAGTTCAACACCATACCAGACCAGGTGGCCCTGTTAGACAGGGACGCCAGGACTGGCAGCAGCGGTGGACCACCACGACTGTGAGGCTTTGCCTCTTAACAAGACCAAATAAACCAAGTAAACCAGTTGTGGAGTGGGCGTGCCCTGTGGTGAGAGACCCTGTGGTGGTGTGGCTGTCACACTTTCTGCCTTCCCGCCCGCATATTTTCCAACTCTATGCTGTAGTTAATGCTAGTATGTGGTTTCCGAGTAATGACGTTTGACTGTAGCTCCAAAACTAACCATAGGATTTTCTCGAAAGTACCTTCATTGTGATTCCCACACACATGGTTTAACCTTATTTACCAATCCATGTTTTGGAGAAGTGCCAGGTCCTCCTGCTGAACCTCAGGCTCTGCTAACACCTGTTCATCCACCTCGTACTCGGGCTCAAACATATAGGATCCCATGACAATCTGAGGTTCGTTTTCCTCATAGTATACGCGACCAGCGTCATTTCTTTCGGTGTCAGATTGAGCATCGTACTCTAGATCTGTCACAGCGACAGATTCACTGTCTGACATCGAAGTACAATCGCTCATCATAACATTTGCCGACAGGTGTCAGCCAGAGTGTCTGCGGGCGTCCCTGTTCTGACGTCATCAATAACAGTCGTAGCCCTGTTGGAGGGAAGATTTGTTTTTTCGCGTGCTTTTTACAAAAGTCGTGTTTTACGGAAATAAGGCCTGGAAATCAATTGTTTTTTGGTGGATTAGGTGTTTGAATGTACATTCAACATAATTCGGCAAAAAAAAATGGGTCTGGACGATTACTTTAAGGTGTTACCCACAGAAGCATCCGTGCGCCCATTTAGTGGAGATGATGAAGATTATAGTGCTGATCAGTTCTCACTATGTGTGAGGATGTAATGAGTAACTCAGATGTATACAGACCAAGCTGATGAAAGCTTTCATTCGATCTAGACTGCAACCTGGATCTAGAGCTCAACAATCAACAATAAATGCAGAGCACAACACTGTATGCCGGAAGATTGGCAAGATTATGACAAATTCAGGAGAATTTCCTGAGATTTCAGTGGTGGGCTGCAACAACCGTAGTGAAACAGGTAAGTCATGTGACTGATCTACAATAACACATTTGTCGTTGCAAACTGTATGGGATGGGTCTATCGCGGCCAATATGTTAGCAGAGGGATGTATTCAAATATTAACGGAGGCAATTAGTGTAATGGATAGAAATTAGTATGGATATATGTCCAAATTTCTTTAACTTTTGTTCTATATGCTACATGTCCAGGAGAACGTGCGTCGTGCACCCCTTTCTTTCCCCTTCCATCCTAAGGACGAGTTAGTAGATTTCATAACAGCCTTAGACGGCAAGCTTATGTAGACGGAACACTCTATGGCCTTCACAACCGCAGTAGCTGGAGTAACTACTCCTGATTCGACACCGGCAAATAACACCTACCATCCTTCTTATGCAGTGGCAGCTGCGAAAGAAGCAATACTTTTTTCCTACTTATGAACATAAGAACATAAGAAAATAAGGAAGCTACAAGAGGCCGCGAGGCCTACACGTGGTAGTTCCTGTCACCTAACACTACCTACATCCACCTTTCATCATCATCCATGAACCTATCCAGCTCTCCTCTAAAGCTCCCCAATGACTCAGCACTAACTACCTGTCCACTGAGACCATTCCATTCATTCACCCACCCTATTTGTGAACCAGTTTTTTCCTATTTCCTTTCTAAATCTACGTTTTTCCAGCTCGAATTCGTTACTTCTTGTTCTACCCTGGTTAAAAGCCGTAAGAACTTTTCCTACCTCTCCTTTATTAAATCCCTTTATCCACTTAAAAACTTCTATCAGATCACCCCTTACTCTGCGTCTCTCGAGTGAGTGTAATTTTAATAACTTCAATCTCCTCTCATAACTAAAGTTACGCACCTTGTATCATTTTGGTCATCCTTCTCTGCACTTTTTCTAACAACACTATATCCATCCTGTAATATGGAGACCAAAACTGAACTGCATAGTCTAGGTGAGGCCTGACTAAAGCCAGATAAGGCTTTAGAATAACTTCCGCACTTCTACTTTTAACACTTCTGGTAATGAATCCTAATACTCTATTAGCTCTATTTCTGCTTTCAATACATTGTTTCCTAGGTCGGAGGTCTGGGCTCACCCTCACTCCAAGATCTTTTTCACCTTCTGATCTTTTCAGCGATACATTGCTTATGGTGTATCTATTACCAGGGTTTTTTCTACCAACATTCATAACGCTACATTTATCAATATTAAATTCCATCTGCCATCTGACTGCCCACTCGTTAACTTTATCTAAGTCTCCCTGCAATATGTTTACGTCAGACTGTGATCCAATAATCCTACCTGACTTAGTATCATCAGCAAACTTGCTGATATCACTGCTAATCCCACTATCCAAGTCGTTGACGTAAATAAAAAATAGTAATGGGCCTAAAACAGACCCTGGTGGAACTCCACTTGTCACCAGTCCCCATTCAGATTTCGAACCATTAATTGTAACCCTTTGTTGCCTATTACTTAGCCAAGCTCTGATCCAATGAAGAACCTTCCCGTCTATACCATGAGCCCTAACCTATTTAAGAGTCGCTCGTGTGGTACTTTGTCAAATGCCTTACTAAAGTCCAGATATATTATATCATAATCCTTATCATTATCTGCCGTCTCATAAACTTTCCTATAAAAACCCAATAAATTGGTGAGACATGACCTACCCTTGGTGAATCCATGTTGTGAATCATTGATCAAACTATGTTTATCTAAGTGCTCTCTAATGTTTTTTGCAATAATAGATTCCAATAATTTACCCACCACTGATGTTAGACTTACGGGTCGATAATTTGACTTTAGTCCTCTGTCTCCCTTCTTAAATATGGGAACAACATTTCCTTTCCTCCGCAATAATGGCACATCGCCTATCTCAACCGATTTCCTAAAAATGTGCACTAACGACTCACTAACAACCTCCTTGCATTCCTTTAATACCCTGGGATACACTTCATCTGGTCCTGGCGATTTAAATTTGTTCATTTTTTCTATACCCTCCT
The DNA here is from genome assembly GCA_016584305.1 of Chionoecetes opilio. Classification (NCBI taxonomy): domain Eukaryota; kingdom Metazoa; phylum Arthropoda; class Malacostraca; order Decapoda; family Majidae; genus Chionoecetes; species Chionoecetes opilio. The sequence goes on along the minus strand of JACEEZ010020616.1, from coordinate 234,859 downwards.
CCACCATTTCCCTATTTATCACAATATCTTTGAGTTTCTCCTCATCGCTTCCTTTGAACATATGTTCACTATCAGGTATCGTCTGTGTATCCTACTCCGTAAAAACACTTAAGAAATAATCATTTAGACTCCTACACATATCCTCATCCGTATTTAAGACCTCACCCTGTCCTGACCTTAACGGCCCAACTAATTCCCTTGTCTTTGTTGTATAAACCTGATAGAACTCCTTTGGGTCCCTTTTCGCCTGTTCTGCTACTTTAATCTCATAATTGTTCTTAGCAACTCGAGTTAATTTCTTCACTGTCCTCGCCATCACGTTATACTGTTCTTTGTTTACCAATCCTGCCTATGAACATAAATGTTTCTTTTTACTCCAATGTTGTGTTTTAACTTGGTGGTCATCCATTTTGGATCACTCTTTCTGGACCTTATTTCCCTATAAGGAATATTTCTTTTCTGTCCGTCAATTATATTCCTTACAAATGAGGTATAATCCTCCTCAGCTCCGACCTCACATCCCCTTCTAACCTCTCTAATTACCTCCTCAGCCCTGACCTCACTTGCCTGTCTAACCGCTCTAATTATCTCCTCAGCCTCGACCTCACTACCATATCTAACCGCGCCAATTACCTCCAGGTGCCTTCCTAATCCTTCATAATTGGCCTTTCCAGCTGTCAGCGCCCTGTCCTGGGAAAATTTCTTCTCCTCCATCCCACACCTCTTATTAATAACCTCCAGGTGTCTTCTTAATCCCGCATAATTGGCCTTTCTGAAATTAGGTATTCGATGCCTATTGCCACTTAATTTTCCAACTTCCCATTTTAAGCTAAATCTGATCTCATAATGGTCGCTATTATCTAAATTCCCCCCGACCTCCACATTTGTAACTAAATCGTCTCTATTTGTCAGCAATAGATCTAGAATATTATCTCCTCTAGTAGGCTCCTTGATTGCTTGACTTAGGAAGTTATCCTGGATTATATTTAACAATTCATCTGCATCGCTGTCACCTATGATTAAATCCCAGTCTATATTCCTAAGATTAAAATCTCCCACCACGCATAATCGATTATAACTGCAGGCCTTGTTTATTTCTTCCCATATAGGAGCTGAATCCTCTTTACATAAGTTTGGAGGCCTATACACTACACCCAAAACCATTTTCTCAGTTCCCTCTGTAACCTCTACCCATATAGACTCTATGCTGTCATCTGTTTTTATAACATTGTTAACACAACACTGCAATGCATCTCTTGCATAAAGCGCAACTCCTCCTCCTCGTCTGCCTACTCTGTCCTTGTGAAATAACTTATACCTAGCTATCTCGACTTCCGGATCGAATACCTTTCCTGACATATCCAACCATGTTTCTGTAAATGCTATTATATCAAAATCCTCTACACTATTTATTCCTCTCAGGAAATCTATCTTTTTTTAAATACTCCTACAGTTTGTATAGTAAACCTTCAAGCAACTCCTCTTCTTTTTGTCAATTTTCCCTTTATCTTTAACAAAACCCTCCTCTCTCTCTTCTTACGAATCACTTTAGTTCCCTGCCTTCTGAAACTCCTCCTAGTGTCGCAAGTTTCCTTTACTCAGACCCCCGTGTCGAAACCCCGGTTCTCTATCTTAAAAAAGTCTGCAGTGCATCTACCTCCCTTTTTAGGGATTCAGACAAGATCTGAACTCCTTTCCTCGAAAAGTGCACCCCGTCCCTGCGGTAGAGGTGGTTATGCCCGAAAAAGAGGTCCCAGCTGTCGACAAAGGCCAAACCATTGGCTTTGCAATGAAGTGCCAGCCGGCAATTCACCGCAATAGCCCTGGAGTACCACATGTCGTCAACATAGCGTCTTGGAAGGACACCACACACCACAGGGAACCCACCCCTGTCCCTAACTTTACCTACAGCTTCCTTGAACCGCCGTAGCAATTCCTCACTTCTTACACACTCAACATCATTTCCCCCAGCGCTCAGGCAGACGATGGGCTTTTTCCCTTGGTCCGCCATGCAGTCAACTATCTTGTCACTAACATAACCTATCCCCTTCCCTGGGTAACTCACCGACTTCATGCGCATCCCTTCTCTGTCACAGAACCTGCTGTCAAGATGCCTAACCTGACTGTCACCAACAACCAAGATTTTACCTTCGGGTAATGATGTATCGTCTACCTTCCTAACCTCCGTATCATCCTCTTGCAGCCCCGAGAGTACCTGAAATGAGTTCGTGCACACAAGATGGTCATTGTTTACCTTTTTCTCCTGCGGGCGGGCTCCGTGATCAACTACCTTCCAAACACCAATCCCCGGTGACTTACTAGGAACCTTAGTAGTCGCTTGAGTCACATCTCGCTCTGGTACCCCTACAAGCACATCACTCGCATGTGCCCCTCCACTCGTTCCACTTGGACCTTCACCTCCACATTTAAGAGAACGTATCTCTATTTCCTGCTTCTTCACAACGCTTTTCAATTCGTTCACTTCACTTGCAAAGCTCCTTTTCAGGTCTTCGATCGCCTCCAGAATAGTCTTAAGCGCCTCACCACACCCTTCACTACACTCTCCCTCGACCCTTCTACCTCCCTTAACCTCAGCCTCCTTCACTCCTACCACACTACCACTCTCAACCCCAGCACCAACACACAACACCACTTCACTCGCCGCCTCCACAACACTCCCCATCACAGACGTAGCCATTCTAATCCTGAGAGCTAAAGCAAAGCACAACCTCACTCAACGGAGACGACAGGTCGACTGAAAACAAGGCCTACTGCAGGCCTACTGCTAGGCCTACAAGCTGCCTACTGCAACAAGGTAGGATATACTATCAATGTATGCCTCCGCAGGGCACATAATTGCGGAAGGCATCGCCAGTGGGTGATAACTAATCCAAAAACACCACCCACAGTTACGAGGGGAGTCCCTCTACTAGGAGTAAACCTGCCTTTTCCTTCCGAGGGAGGGGACAGCAGCAAACTCACAGGACAGATAGGGGTTCCTACTATTACGCGATTCACGGTACGGGTACTCACAGTACCGACCGATGCTACCAGATAAGAAACATTCACGAAAACAATGAGCGAAGGCGGGCTGCTGGGATAGGTAGGTCCGTCGAAAGACATACGAGCCTCGACGCACCATCCAGGTTAACTCATCACAACCGCGAGGGAGACTTTCCTCGTGCAGGCGCGACGGATTGGTCGATTTATCACAATATTGTGGCTGCCTGCCAACAAACACACATAATGTCAATACCCACGAAGGTAAGCAATCGAAATCTTTCCCTGGCTGTGGACACTGAAGCTACTGTAAATGTTCTCTCTGAAGAGTCGTATCAGGCTCTCTAGAGGGGTGCACGTGGTGGCCGGTGGCCGTTACGCCAGAGTGATTTGAATGTGAAGGAGGTCACAGGTTCATCTTTGAAAATAAAGCGAACAGTGATCTTACCTATTAACCTGACCAAAGGTATTCCTCCGGTTCGTATGGAGTTCTATGTAGCAACCAACTTTCAGCTCCCTGTAGACGGGCAGCTGGGTTTAGCTACGATGAAGTCTAATCGAATTGGGATGGGTCCCAACAAAAATTTAATAACATTTAAAGGGAAGCAGTTAAAGGCGATGGATTCTCCTATGTCTCTGACTCTCCTATATGTCAAATCACTCACAGGGAAGAGAGGCGATAAGCGAGGGACATCGACTTTCGGTGTAGTTCCCTCAATTCATGTCTCTAACGCTCGCGTGAATTTCACTGCGGACTGGAAACTTATGAAAGCTACTATTGTCGGTGATCTTGAAATTCCCGATCGGATGGCGATGCGTGTTCCAGTGGCGGTTTCTGATGCACCTATAAATAATGAAGTATGTTTCAATGGCCCCAGTAAAGTAAAACAATTGGCCGTAGAGGCGACACTGTCAGCGCAGGACATGTCACATCAGCATTGGTTGTTAACACCACAGGACGGTCCACAGGTGGACCAGTGCGAGTTAAACATGGAGTTTTCCTTGGGGAAAGGGTTGGTGTAGGATCGAAAGGCGGTACCTAAACCATTAGAGCTACCTACTGCTTGTGTCGTTACGTTGCAGAAGTCCGCCGTTGACATCGAACAGGGTCTGGTACCAATCCTAAGTTTGCTTGTCAACGTCGTTGACTACCCGGAGTTAAGACACTCGCTCTTGGAACTCTTGGGTCAGTACCGAGATGTCATTGCCCTCCCCGGTGAAGCTCTTGGTGCTACCGATAAAGTGGAGCATCACATTAAACTCAGTCCAGGGACTAAACCTGTCTACTTTCCTGCTTACAGGCTACCTCACCGCCAACGGGCTGTGGTAGATACACATGTAGAGGAACTGCTGGAGCAAGGAGTTATTCAATTCTCGTGCTCACCCTCTAACAGTCCTTTGTTTCTCGTCCCGAATAAGCACGGAACTTTTCGTCCAATTATTGATTTTCGGCAAGTGAATCAAGTCTCAGAAGATAACAGGTATCTGTTACCAGTCCTAAAAGATCTGCTCCTGTCGTTAGGTACGGGTAATACAATTTTCAGTAGCTTGGACCTTTTGTCGGACGCCGGGAGGTCTCTACGAATGGCTTCGGATGCCGTTTGGCTTGAAATCCGCGCCGCTTACTTTTCAGAGAATGAATGATAAACGCAATTTTTGCCGGTATGATACGTAACTCCGTGTTTGCATACTTTGATACCTTTGATACCTTTGAAGAATCTTGCCCGTTATCGGCGGAGTTGAGGTGGTCCTCCACTCATTCCAGGTGTAGTATGTAGCTCCCTGTTCCTTGCCTCCAGGACCACTGAAGGTAAAGTGTTGTCATGGGAGCTACTGTAGCCTGGCGTGGGTGGTTGGTC
>JACEEZ010020616.1:212500-220000 GCA_016584305.1 Chionoecetes opilio | reverse complement strand
GTAAGGAGATAAGTTCCTAATGAAGTGGCAACGTCGCAACAGACTCGAGTACAGAATACACGTATGTGATACGGAGGTACGAGGGAGGGACGCGTATAGGACACGTAGGTGATACGGAGGGAGGGAGGTTATCGTGACGTCTCAGACCACACCACCCTCTCGCACCATCAACACACAGTCCTCTGCTTGAGTGAGTTATGGTTTCCCTGTTTCAATCACTTTTTCTTAGTGATACATATAGGGTGCAGGATTGATTGTGTATCATTTCTGATTTTGTTTTCTTCACATATATTTAAATGGGCGAATTATGTTACATAGATCATTACCGTAGCGGTGTAGCCATTACAATACTTTCTAGGAATGTATTGTGATGGCTACGAATGTACTGATTAAAACCACGTATTTCAGTTTGTCCATCACATATTTTGGTGACAATTCATAAAAAAAGAAAACGCATCTCTTCATGTGTATATGTTTCTCATTTTCCAGATTTGTCTGATGTATGTCGAAGAAAAAAAAGTGGGATGACGACTATGTCAAGTACGGCTTCACTTGTGCTGCAGAGAAGGATGGAAAACAACGTCCACACTGTATCCTGTGCAGCACACTTTTCTCCAATGCTAATTTGAAGCCATCAAAACTCGATAAACATTTCAAGAACAAACATGGTGGCAGGGATGCAGGAAATTATGTTGTGACATTAATAGCCAAAAGAGCTAGGTTTGATCAGGCTGGCACATTGCCGACATACGGATTTTCGCCAACAGAGAAACCTTTACTGCGTGCTTCTTATCAAGTTGCATACCAGATTGCTAAGTAAAAAAAAACCCATACAATTGGTGAGGAATTGATCAAGCCGTGTGCCCTTGAAATGGCGAAGATTGTTCTCGGCAAGGAAGCTAAGAAGAAACTGCAACAAGTGTCTTTATCGAATGATGTGATCCATAACCGAATCATCAATATGACATGAGTGAGGATATCTTGGAACTAGTTGTAGCTGACATCAAGGGTAGTCCAGTTAAGATTAGCCTACAAGTGGATGAATCAACAGATGTCTCAAACTGTTGTCAGCTAATGGCAGTAGTTCGGTACGTGAAGGAGAAAAGTGGAAAAAAGTTTTCTCTTCTGTCAGTCCCTGAAGACAACAGCGCAAGCTGTAGAAGGTGTTTAATCAAATACAAGAATTCTTCACAAGAAATTAACTTCACCTTGACAGTATTGGTTCGATATGTACCGATGGTGCGCCAGCCATGCTGGGCAATCGTTCTGGGTTTGCTGCATTGATGAGAAAATCAAGTTCTAACCTGAAAATCACTCACTGCTTTCTTTGTCACGCTCTTGCAGCAAGGACATTGCCCCCAGACCTGAAGAAAACTTTGGATGTTTGTGTTAAGGTTGTGAACTTGATTCGTAGCCTTGTTGTGAATCATCGATTGTTTCAGTCACTTTGTGAGGAAGTGGGCCAGGAACACACTGTGCTTTTGTACCATACTGAAGTGAGGTGGTTGTCACGTGGTCGTGTGCTATCTCGTGTGTTTGAACTGAGAGGAGAAATTCATCAGTTTCTCCGTGAACGGGGACAAGAACTGGCTAGATATTTCGATGAGCGCAGTTTGTTCAAATGTTTGCCTATTTGGCTGATATGTTCTCAGCACTCAATTAACTCAATCTCTCTCTGCAGGGAAGGGGACTTAACATTGTGACTGCCAGCGATAAATTGGCTGCGTTCAAAGAAAAACTTACCTTGTGGATTAGACGTGTAAAGATGGGAAATTTGGTAAATTTCCCCTGCCTGGAAGAGACAGTCAGGGAAGATGCTTCCCTGCATCCAGAATTTGTTTAAAAAATTGTTGAACATCAGCAGATGCTGTGTACTTCATTTGAGATATACTTCTCGTGTGGAGATCTGCACACCTGTGGCAACTGGATCCTGAACCCTTTCAGGCAGAATTTGGAAGATGTTGATGATGACAGCGACATCAAGGAAGATCTCATCGACCTGAGAAATAATCGTGGAACCCAAATGGAGTTCACCAATGGTCAACTGGAGCACTTATGGGCTTCTCAGCTGAACGCTTTACTAGCAAAGAAAGCTGTCGATGTGCTAGTACCTTTTGCGACCACTTATCGGTGTGAACAAAGATTTTCTTGTCTGCTTCACATCAAAACGAAGAGCAGAAATCGGCTGAATTCTGAACATGACATGCGAGTAGCACTCAGTACAAAGACACCAAGATTTGATGCCATCATAGAAAAAAAACAGCAGCAACAAAGTCACTAGGTTTGCTGCGCAGTACAGGCAAATAATGTAATTTCATTTTTACTAACATAAGTGCGAGTAGCACTCAGTAAAAAGACACCAAGATCTGATGTTATCATAGAAAAAAAGCAGCAGCAACAAAGTCACTAGGTTTGCTGTGCAATACAGGCAAAATAATGCAATTTCATTTTTTACTAATATAAGTACTCTGGATTTGTGTCACGCGAACAAATTGTAAGCTTTGTCAATGAAGATTAAAAAAAACACGTGGTTTTGTTATTAATACACATGACATCAACTTCGTATTTTAGCATTTGTTTTTATTTCAGCAATTCAGGGGCTGCGAGAACTGACTGCTGATTTGAAAGGGGTGCATACATTGAAAAAGGTTAAGAACCACTGCATAGGAGTAGCCGTGTGTCTGTCTGTCTATCTGTCTGTCTGTTGTGGGTAGCCGAAACTGTACATTCAATTTTGTTGAGAGTAGGCTAAAAAAAACGCAAATAAATCGTAGGTGGTAAGCGGCTAGGTCCAATGTCGATTGAATCATTTTTATGGGGGGGGTTGGGCTAAAAACACTTTTAGGAGTATTAGATTAGAGTAAGAAACTCAACGGTTACATATGCCGTATTTCACTAACTCCGTTGACTCATAGACTTACCGTTTGTGTATTCACCTATAGTCAGACCACCTCAAGCTGGTCTCGCGGGTGGAGCGGCTCAAGTCCGCGGTGATGCCACATCACCCCACTACTTCCGCCAGGTCATCACCCTCCTCACCTCACACACACACACACACACTCACAAACCTGCTGTGTGGGAAAGGTTTTGAGTCGTGTCTCTTATTTAAGCCGAACAGAGATAGTCAATGTTCGATCTCTCTCTCTCTCTCTCTCTCTCTCTCTCTCTCTCTCTCTCTCTCTCTCCTCTCTCTCTCTCTCTCTCTCTCTCTCTCTCTCTCTCTCTCTCTCTCTCTCTCTCTCTCTCTCTCTCTCTCTCTCTGTATATCTGTCTGTATCTCTGTCTCTGTCCATTCGTCTGTCTGTCTGTCTGTCTGTATCTCTCTCTCTCTCTCTCTCTCTCTCTTCTCTCTCTCTCTCTCTCTCTCTCTCTCTCTCTCTCTCTCTCTCTCCTCTCTCTCTCTCTCTCTCTCTCTCCTCTCTCTCTCTCTCTCTCTCTCTCTCTCTCTCTCTCTCTCTTCTCTCTCCTCTCCCCCCTCTCTCTCTCTCTCTCTCAATTCAATTCAATTAAATTCAAGTAGTTTATTAGCCATATAAATATATACAAAGCTTGATCATATATACAATTATACATGGTATATAAACATGGCTGGGCCCGTTAAATGAAAACATTTCTGACAGGCCCCTCATATGTATACTGTATAGCTATAAAAAGCCTTGCAATGGACAAACATATTTACGTATTATATTTCGACATTCCTTTTTATCGATATTTATATAGACATGCATACCTAAACATATCAAGACTTACAAACATACAAACCAACAGAAACTCACTCATTATATCTTAATGAAAAAAATACATCTACTGAAGAAACAAAAATTACTACTACTCAACATGTATAGATCAATACATATTTACTATATATTTCTTTGTATTTATTTTAAATGTATTCTTATTAACAATATTTTTAATGTGCTCTGGAAGTTCATTCCATTTCATGCATCCGAAATATGTGACAAATCTTTTATGAGATTCAGTATTTGGAAAAGGTGGTCTAATTTGATGTCTATTTCTTGTGTTTAAGTTATGTATTTGAAAAGCAGTCTGAAGTGAAGCAGAATGAAAGATTTGGAATTCGTCATGAAAGAATTTTAGACATTCTAGAACATAAATATAGTTTATTTTAAGAATTTTAAAGCTTTTAAATAGCGGAGCTGTGTGTTCACGTAAACTAACTTTGCCTAGGGTTCTAGGTATCCTTTTTTCAAGCAACTGCAGCGGTTTGATTGTTGTTTATGTTCGCCATACCCCATACAACATTGCAATTATGTAAATAAGGATAAATCAGTGTGTAATATAAGATTAGTAATGTTTCAGGGGATAAAATATGCTTTACTTTATGAAGTATGCCTGATGATCTAGCGAGTTTATTATGTATATAAGCTATATGATCCTTCCAACTAATGTGTTGGTTTATAAAGACACCTAGGTATTTAACTGAATTTGATCTTAGTATTACTTCACCGCACATCTCAATATTTATATTACTGTCCAGACTTTTGTTGCCATCAAATATTTTTTTTCTCGCAATATTTAGAGTTAACCTATTTGCTGATAACCAGGATGAAACAGACTCTTAACTCAAAATTTTATGTTCGCGCAAAAAATGTAAATCTGCTGAAGAATATGTAATGTTAGTGTCATCGGCAAAAATAATAAATTTCAGTAAATTTGAAGAATTGATAATATCATTGATATATATCAAAAATAACAACGGACCCAATGTTGAACCTTGTGGAACTCCTGTTTGAAGTTCTGCAATCCCTGAGCTTATTTTACTCACAGAAGTGTGTTGTTTTCTTTTGCATAGGTAACTCATAAACCAATTCAGACAGACATCCCTTATACCGTAATGTTGTAATTTACTTATCAAAACTTCATGATGCAATGTATCAAAAGCCTTTTTCAAATCCAAATAAAACGTAATTATATATTTACTACAGCCTAACTCCTGCAATACATTATCCATTAATTTTGTAATTGTTAATTTGGGAGATAAATTCTTTCTAAAACCAAACTGCCTATCCGTTAAGATGTTATTCCTAGTGAGAAAATTATATAGTCTGTCATACATAGCTCGTTCATATATTGTACTTAAAGCTGGGAGTATTGAAATAGGCCGATAGCTAGTTAGACACATCATCTAGTTTGCCGCCTTTATGTAAAGGTATAACCTTAGCTACTTTTAGTTTCTCTGGAAAGATACCTGAACGAAAAGATAGATTAATTAATTTTGAGATAATAGGAGCCAAAGTCGTTGCAGTTTTTTTTTATGTCCTGAACATGAATACCATCATATTCCGGTGCTGAATCTTTTAAAGATTTAATTATTGAACTTACTTCTTATGATGATGTGTCCAACAGTATAAAGTCTTGGTAGGTGTTGGATAAATAAGACATAGGAGAAATATTACATGGAGGAAGCTGATTAGATAATACCACACCAATATTTGAGAAGTAGTTGTTAATATAATCACTAATAACCTGGGTATCATTAACTTTACAATTGTCGATATTCATATATTCCACAAAAATTTTTTTATCATTCTTTCCATTTATAACTTCATTGATTAGTTTCCATGTTTCTTTGAGATTACCTGCACTATTTTTGAAGTTAGTGTTATAATAATATTTTTTTGCGTCCCTTAACATGTTATTAACCTTATTTCTAAATTCCCTATACTGAACGCCAAATGATAACGGACGTTTTAAAAATTTCTTGTACAATTTGTGCCTTTCCTTAATGTATCCTAGAAATTCTGCTGTGACCCATGGCTTATTGACTTGTTTCTCTTTAATCTTGACTGTCTTAAGAGGGATGTTTTCATCAACTACCTTTTTTATGGCATATGAAACTGTATTATAAGCTGTGTTTGGGTTGATATCTATGTATAAATCATCAAACATCTCCTTCATAGCTCGACATATAAGATCCTGATTCACATTTTTGTAGTCCCTCTATGAAAAAATTAATGGTTTACCTTTATCCCTCTTACCTTTACACTGAATTATTGGAGCAAAGTGGTCAGTTACATCAGTCAATAGAATGCCAGTCCCTGAGACAATATCAAGATTATTGGTCCACACATGATCGATGATCGTTGCACTATTCTTGTAGACTCTTGTGGGTTTATTTATACAAGGATAATAACCATAGCTTGCAAGTAACTCAATGAATAATCTGACATTAAGCTGTGAACTGTGGAGTAAATTAACATTAAAGTCTCCTAATAAAATACATGTTTTACCAGTTATTGCAATGTCACTGAGAATCTTATCAAATATTTCAATAAATTAATGAATACTTGCATTAGGTCTTCGATAAGTAGCCCCAACAATAATGGGTTTACTTAGGTAAAAAGCTTCAATGAATAATGTTTCTATACTGTCACTCATCTTACATAAACTTCTACAAACATGACAGGAAATAAAAAAAATTGCAGATATACAAACCCGTCCTCCATAATGGTTCCTATTGTTGGTAAATAATTGATATCCTTTCAAAGTATATAAATGTTTGATATCCTTAAAAAGTCGTGTCTCACAGTAAGCCATTATATCTATGTTTTGGCTGTTAGAAGTAATACCAGAATAAAGTTTTAAAAAATCAAAATTATTAGGAATACTATTTATGTTGTACATTATAAGTGTTGGACAAAGAAAATTACTGTTTAACAATTGATAAAAATCAACTTGGTTATAATATTTAGAATTTGGCAATGTAATATTTAAAACGTTGGGTTCAGGGTCAAAAATGTTACTTGAATCGTAATAGGTATTAAATTTATAGTTATGTTTATCAAAATCATCAAAAGTTAATGATGAGCTCACATTCAACAAATCAAGAATTTCATTATCATCCAAATGAGGGAAAAAAGCCATTATAAGTGATGAATTCTACACAATATTACAAGTCAAAAGAACTTACTTTGTTGCTTTTGTTTTTTTCGTTTGTCTAGTGCCTCGGGCCACTGGCTGTTCCTCATCTACCTGTTCGGTCGGTTCACTTGAAGGGTGTTGGGTCACCTCAGCTGCGGCGGCAGTTGAGATCGACGCAGCCTGGTGCTCATTTGTCTGTGTGTCTGTCCTCGTAGAGTCCTATTGCTGTTCCCTCCTTTCGGGTATTATCAGTCTTGTGTGGCTGAAAGAGGCGATTTTTCCTTCTGCTCTTGCTTTCTTCATGTTAGGTAGCTGAGCCTTCCGGAGTTGAACTGATGCTTTACACAAGTCTTCATTGATGAATATATGAGTGTTCTTTAGCTTTGAAGAGTTCCTGAGTGATAGTTGACGGTCGGTAAAACTCGTGAATCGAGCCACAACTGTGCGCAGGCGAGTGGTACCCATCATGGGCCTGGGACCCACCCTGTGTGCTCGTTCCAGCTGGACTGTTCCAAGGTTCAGCTTGTCACTGAGGAGGCGTTGAACCATGTCTTGAGTCTCCTCCCAGGATTCATTCGGCTTCTCTTCCACCATCGAAGCGAAGTTGTTACGCCTGAA
>JACEEZ010020616.1:202500-210000 GCA_016584305.1 Chionoecetes opilio | reverse complement strand
ACCCTCCCTTCCTTCCTTCCCTCCTTCCCTCCCTCCCTCCCTCTCTCCTTCCCTCCTTCCCTCCCTCCCTACCTTCCCTCCCTTCCTTCCTTCCCTCCCTTCCTCCCTCCCTCCCTCCCTTTCTCCCTCCCCCTCTCTCCTTCCCTCCTTCTCTCCCTCCTTCCCTCCCTCACTTCCTTCCCTCCTTCCCTCCCATCCCTCCTTCCCTCCCTCCCTCCCTCCCGCCCTCTCTCCTTCCCTCCTTCTCTCCCTCCCTCCCTCCCTTCCTTCCTTCCCTCCTCTCTCCTTCCCTCCTTCTCTCCTTCTCTCCCTCCCTCCCCCCTCCCCCTCCCTCTCCTTCCCTCCTTCCCTCCTTCCCTCCTTCCTCCTTCCCTTTTTCCCTCCCTTCCTTCCCTTCTTCTCTCCTTCTCTCCCTCCCTCCCTCCCTCCTTTCCTTCATTCCTTCCCTCCCTCCCTCCTTACCATCTGGTCACTCCACTGAGGTCAGAATTCCTCAGAATGAATGAGGTGAGAAGGGTGGTGACCTTGCAAGAGTAGTGGGGTGAAGTGGCACCACCGCGGACTTGAGCCGCTCCACCCCAGAGACCAGCCAGCGCTGGTTTGACTATAGCCCTGTGGCCCGGGGTAATGGGTCCTCACCCACCACAGGCTCAAAGGGCTAATGCCACGGAGATGAGCACCGATGGCCACGCGCAGCATAGCGTATCCCCCCATCTTTACCTTACCTACCTATTTGTGATCACCTTCTAGCACATATATAAATAGTTATCCTTGGGATCATAGTTTTTTCGATGCTTTATACAAAACTGCAGACATATTGAAAATCGATTCTACCAGTGTCATTTTACACTAAGTTAAAGTATCAAAAAGTAACTTATGAGATGCAGGCGTTTTTTGTTATTGTTGTGTGTGTGGTGTGTGTGTGTGTGTGTGCGTGTGCGTGTGCGTGTGCGTGTGCGTGTGCGTGTGCGTGTGGTGTGTGTGTGTGTGTGTGTGTGTGTGTGTGTGTGTAGTAAGAATTATTGTGTATTTGTATTGTCTATCAAGCGTCACCTGTCTTCTTCTTTTTTCACATAATATATAAATTTTGCTTTCGCCTATCTTGACGTTGATGTTCATGCTAACATTTGTCAGGTCAGAAAACTAGCAATGAGAAAATTTATAGAAAAAAAAACTTGCATGTCATTATATCAGTTTGTCATAATCAACAGAATTATACTGATATGCTTGTCTTCCTTTAACTTGATGTTATGAGCAAATCTAACAACCAATATTATTACATTTTATCAAACTACATCTAGGCTTACATATCAATCAATAAAATACTATGATAACGTAATACATAACTAGGAAATAGACGTCCACACTAAAGATGTGGAACGTGTCCAAGCTAGCACAGGCTAAAGTCAACTTTTTAAATACATTCGTGGAGTAAACATTTTACAAGCCTATTATGCACTCTAGACCTTGCCCCCATTCGTGGAGTAAACATTTTACAAGCCAATATGCACTCTAGAGTCTAGACCTTGCCCCCATTCGTGGAGTAAACACTTTACAAGCCTATACGACAGATTCACCACTCTATTTAGTACCAACGAATGAATTCGGCTGAAATAGTGTCCAAGCGAGCGCAGCGAGCTGGGACAAAAAATTGTGCCTGGTGTACCGCAATTTATAACGGAAACTTATTTTGTGCATGAAAAAGAAATAGAAAAAAATCCAGTTCATGATAGTCTCCAAATGACCAGGCATAAAACAGCATAGTGCCACATTTATGCAGTATAGACTTGTTTTTTACTGTCCCATAAACATTATACAAGGAGGCGTCCTTCCCAACCTCCCAACCACACTAGGAAGGAGGCAAGGAAGCTACCAAAATAATGTTGCACTAAGAAAATGTTTAAAAAACTAAAACGCTGATATAAGAAAAACAAATGGGTTGTATTTTCCTACCCATGTAGCCGGGCCAGGACTGTTAAAAGAGGTAAAGAAGGGAAAGATGGGGAATACGCTATGCTGCGCGTGGCCTCGGTGCTCATCTCAGTCGCATTAGCCCTTGAGCCTGCTGTGGTGGGTGACAAACATAGCTAGTGTGACATCCGGGTTACCATCAGTTACCTTCCATAGGTTACCCCAGGTACCCACCTATCTACCATCCCCGAAAGGAACGATGAACACCTGGTCGGGCTGGCCGCTGTCTTACCTGGCTCGGATTCGAACCATGGCCCACATATTCTTAGCTAGGCGCGCTAGCCACTACACCACTGAGGCGCCAAGAGGTTAAAAGAGGAGGGCATTTAATTAGAAATCACGTGTAAAATGAGTTTCGGGATAAAAACAATTTTACCATGTCATAGCTTTTACCTTGTTTTCTCAGATGACAAGTATCCAATTTGTTTTGTTATGACTGATTGATTCTCCCCAAATGACCAGGAGCCCTCCCCCCCTCCCACTTAAGGATTATGTACCCTTGAAAAAGAGCATGTAAGTTTTCTATTCCGATGACAATAACAATCACAAAGTTTATAAGGTTTATAAAGTTTTTATTGCCAAATAACAATTATATACATAAATAAATATATACACATTTTATAGGCATTAGTCTGCTGAGCATGAGCTCCTTAGCAGACATAAAATCAGTTAACATCATCTAAATACGAATACGATGACGGCAATAATTTATAAATAAAGATTAACATACAAAAATATAAACTCATAATGACAACATGTTTAAAAAAAAAAAAAACCTAAATCTCCGGAGCACAAATTTACTGTTTTTTTTCATTTTCATTCTATAACACCTTGACTTTGTATATTATATAAATACTGTTTAAGTTTAAATTTAAATATATTGAGATTAGTTGCTGTTTTGATATCATCTGGTAATGCGTTCCAACATCTCAGGCCAAAACAATATATGGAAAATTTGTATAGTGTTGTTCCTGGTTGTGGACATAACAAGTTAACATTGTTACCTCTGGTACCTAGGCTGTGCTGAATCATTCTAAATATGCTTCTGTTGTTACTATTATCATTTAAATCATTATAAACAGTGAGAAGACAAAAATATTTAAGTAGTAATTCAAATTTTAGTAATTTTAACTCATTGAATAAAAGGTGTGTAGAGTCATGTTTCCCTCTATAGGTTATGGTTCTGATCAATTTCTTCTGAGTGACAATAATTTCCTTTACATTTGACGGCCAAGTACAACCCCACCCAGATGGACACACAATATATAATAAGAGGATAGCACAGGGAATAATATATACTTTTCAAAGCATCAGTTGTTAGATTGTAACGAATTTTGTATAATATTCCACAAATTTTTGACAACTTTAAGCAGATTGATTGAATATGATTTTTCTAATTCAAGTTTTCATCTATGATAACCCCCAAAAATGTTGTACATGCAACCCTCTTAAGTTCACACCTATCCATATATACTGGACCCATGTTGTATACTACAGCTCGATTTTGAAATAGCATATAAATAGTTTTTGTAATATTTACCTTTAATTTGTTAGCTGAAACCCATTTACTAATGTTTTCTAGTTGAGTATTTAACGCAGCATTCAAGTGATCTAAGTTGTTATCCTGTAAGAGCAGATTGATGTCATCTGCATAAAGAACATAATTAAATTTGTTAATGGCCTTGGAAATATCATTTATAAATACCAAGAACAACAATGGGCCCAGTATTGATCCCTGAGGTACTCCCCTGTCAACAGTTTCCAGCACTGATGTTTTCTTGTTACAATATACAGCTTGTTTCCTATTTGTCAAATAACTTGAAAATAACTTTAATGGTGTTCCTCTTATTCCTATATTATTTAGCTTGGGTATCTATTAATATTGTATGGTCCAGTGAATCAAATGCTTTAGATAAGTCCATGAATATGCCTGCAACATAATGTTTTCTTTCCAAATTACTATAAATTTCACTTGTGAATTTCATTATGGCTTTTTCTGTTGACTAGTTATTGCGAAATCCATATTGATTATCAGATAATAATTTAAAATCTTCCAAGAACCCTTTGAATCTATGAACAATAGCTTTTTCAAAAACTTTACTAATCGAGGGTAAATAGATATGGGTCTATAATTATTTTCATCATCATCACCAGATTTAAATATTGGTATCACTTTAGCAATTTTAAGTTTGTCCGGAAAGCATCCTTGCTGGAAACATAGATTGATTATGTGGGTGAGAGGGACATCAATGTAATGTGCAGTAAGTTGGAGCAGTTTTGGTGGAATTTCATCACATCCTGGTGCTGTGTTTGCTTTTAAAGATTTTAAATATTGATTAACCTCTTCCCTAGTAACAGGATAAAGGTAGAACAAAATTTCCGATGGATTATTGAAAAATTGGGAGGAGAGTTTTGTTGTGCACTTGTTTGTTGAGGTGGGGATCCAGCTTATTTTAAGAAATGTTCATTAGAAATATTTGCAGTGAGGCCATTACTATTTTTCAGTTTAATTTAATTACAATGATTGACCTTTTTTCTGCCCATTAGACTATTTATTGTATTCCAAATTGATTTATTATTACCTTGTTCACTCTTAAATTTATCTTGAAAATATTCGTTTTTTGCAGCTCGAAGTAGTGTTACCAGCTTGTTCCTGTAAGCTTTATATCTTGGTCCATACGACAATGGCCATTTTAATGCCAACCTTTCAAGTCTGTGTTTGTCCTGGATACTATTTTTTAATCCTGCAGTTATATAAGGGCTTCTTTCGTTTTTAACGTTAACTTTAATGTTTCTTAATGGAAAACAAGATAAAAATGTATCTTTATATAATCTATGAAATTTATCATATGTATCATTTGCGTCGTTAATATTTATAATTTGCAACCAATTTTCATTTGATATTTCTTCTGTAAATAAATTGATATTTATGTCAGAAAAAAATCTTCTTTCTACATATGCACCACACTTATTTACAATTTTTCTAAACTGAGAGTCTACTGCAAAATGATCTGTTATATCAGTATATACTATGTAATTGTTTATGTTATTTTCCAGATGTGAGGTCCAAATATGATATATTAATGTGGCACAGTTTTCAGTCACTCTCGTGGGTTTTGTTGTTAGTGGGAAGCAGCCATGTGAATACATAACGTTTATGAAATCAAAGACTCCTGATTCAGCTGCTTTAAGTAAATCTAAGTTCCAATACCCCAGAACAAATATTTTGTTGTACTTTTGTATCGCTGTATAATCAAATATTGTCTTTAAAGCATTAAGAAATTCAAGCATGGTCCCCTTTGGCGGCCTATAGACAGATGCAAACAAGTTGATTTCCTAACCATTATTCACTTGTACACAGACACTCAAAAAATGGTTCCATCATACAACACTCCTTAATGATACAAGAACTATACATACTGGATATATATATACACACACCTCCCCCTTTCCTATTTCTGTTCATTGCGTACATATTATAACCTTTTAAAACATACAATGCTTCGATGTTATTATCTAACCTAGTCTCCGAGAACCCCATCACATCAAATTTATCCTTATCGGTTAAACACTGATCAATTAATATTTGGAGATTATTAGCGAGACTTCTAATGTTCATACTTAATACCGAAAATATATCAACTTCACTTAATTTTGCGTTAACATCATTTAAATATATATACTGTGAAAATGTATGTGTCATGTTCCCCATATTAACTATAAATTAATCAATACCATTACGGTTCATATCTTGTTCTAGATCAAGCGGATTAAATATCATCTGATCAAGTTCATTTACATACAAATAGTTTGTGTGGACTGTGTCACTGTTAGTAAGCCTTTCAAGTTCAACATTACTAATATAATAAAAAGGAAGGTACTGATTGACAGCCATCATTATGCTAAAGTTCTCGTTACTTTTCCTTCCTTCTTAAGGAGGAAGGAAATTTACTTCTTCACAATCCTTTGAGGGTTCTTCCTTATCTTCTGTGACTGTGAGCAAGGCGAAGCACCTGTGGCGGGTGATGAGGCGAGTCTGAACGGCGCTGGGAGGGATGGGTAGGCGGGCACAGCGCCGGCCTGTCCTCCCACACCCAAACTTCCCGCTCCCCCACCACCCACCATAGTACCAGGCCGAGCCACAGCTCCCCCCACTGCACCAGCCACTACCGGGACAGCTGCAGCAACTGATGTAGTTGCTTACTGCCGATCACGGCCGGCACCAGGTGGATCCTCGCTCAGGGGTGATTGATTTCATGGGTGCAAGTAGCAATTCAAGTATACCAATCCGACCTATAAAATTAGTTTTGTGGTCTCCTGTGGCCCCTCCATTTTAAACATTTTTCCTGCTCCCCTGAAAATGTATCTTAGTCCCCAGAGGGGCCATATTGCAGTCCACGTTGAGAATCCCTACCCTAACGTACCTCACTCACCCTGGAAAGCGCGCGCAGTCGCTCAGGTTTCCTGTTCGAAACTCAGAACGGTCACTTGGGAATTTTCGGACATATTTGCGTTTGCGGAAGCACATCTGCAAACTGAAATCCGCAAGTTTTTAGTCCTCCGCAAATCCGCAAACGAATTCGGACTTCGGCAATTCTGGAAATCGCGGTTTGCGGAAATGTTTGCAGAAGTGTCCACCTTTGACACACACACACCCAACACACACACACACACACACACTCACTGTTAAAGTGTTTATAAAGTCTCGTCACTCACTAACGCGCACATGTTCGAACCCCACTCATGGCTCGAAGTGTTTCCCTTGAAATGTGGACAGTAGCTCTTGTTCTTTGATAGAAGAGATGGTGTGTGTGTGGCGTGTGAGGTCTCTTCTTTACCCGAAGATAGTTTACTATGAGTTTTGAGCTTTTCTCAATAGGGTAACAGCTGGAGATCGTGTGACCAGTGGGTGATCAGGACGTGGGTGAATTAATCACACATTCACATTCCTTGTGAATTAAACACACACACACACACACACACACACACACACACACACACACACACACACACACACACACACACACACACACACACACACACACACACACACACACACACACACACACACACACACACACACACACACACACACACACACACACACACACACACACACACACACATAAAGGTTACCAAGCCGAGAGAAAAATATAAAGAGAGAGTGAGAGAGAGAGAGAGCGAGAGAGAGAGTGATAGACAGAGATATCGAGGGTGGGGGGCGACAGGCATGGAGCCATAAAAAACAAGACATACAGACGGGTACAAAAGGGTACAGGTACAGACAGGTACAAAGACTGGTTGAAGAGACAAATATAATGACAAACATATACGTAGACAGAAGACATACATACCAGTAGATTAACAAACCGACCGACAGTGCAATAGCTGTGTTTCCTGCCCACCAATCTGCAAGCCCTACCATTTGAGCTGAAGTTATTTACAAATATCATGGATTACGAATTAGAGCTTCAAAATCTCTCACAAAGGAACATTATTAATATCCTCTCTAAAAGCGACGCCACGCAA
>JACEEZ010020616.1:185000-192500 GCA_016584305.1 Chionoecetes opilio | reverse complement strand
CATGTGTTTACGACAGTTTACCTTAAACTTTCAGACAGAACAGTAGCAATAAAGGACCGCTAGGGCATGGTTCATGTCTTGCTCGCTATCACTCAGTATAACCGTATCGTCTGCGTACATCAACATTAATTGCTTTAAATAAACATTGATAAATTCATCATTGAAATTTAGATAATTACAGTTATGCTCAATAAATGTTCCTTGTAAATCATTATTGACATAGAAAGCGAAAAGCAATGGTGATAAATGTTCTCCCTGTCTGACACCCATACTACATGTAAACGTATCAGACATCTGCTGTTCCACCATTAAACATGATTTAATATTGTAGTATGTACATACTACGGATGGCATTTAATATTTTACTGTTAACATCATCTCTCACAAGTTTGTACCATAAACCCTCCCTTCCAAGACTTTTCTCTTTGCACTCTTGCTTCTTCGCATCTTCTATTAAACCATTCTTTCTTTTAACTCACTTTCCTCACAACTTCTGGCACACATCTTTGACCACCTTCCTTATATATTCTAAGAAACTCCTTCCACATATCCTGTGCATCTGCCTCAAAAACCCAATTTCTTCACCTATCTACTCGACAAAACCTACTAGATAACTATCCACTCTTCCTCAATGACACTCATATATCTCCTTCTTCTGCGATGGACATTCTTGCACTATCCTTTACTAAAAATCTGAACTGGAAATCTCACATCTCATCTCTTGCTAAAACAGCTTCTAAGAAGTTAGGTGTCCTGTGGCATCTGCGTCCTTTTTTTTCTCCCTCTCAGTTGCTTGCTCTGTACATGGGTATTATCCGCCCATGTTTTTGTTTTTTGTTTTTTTACATCACAAAGAACTGGCCAAGGGCACAACAAAAATGGGTAACACAAAGCCTGCTTAGTTGCCAGTCCCTATAAAGAAAACAGTAAGAGAATAAACTAAAAAAGAGGGGTGAGCCAATTTAGTTCGGGAGGTGTCTTGTTACTCCTCTTTTGAAAAGATTTAAGTCATAGGAAAGTGGAAAAATAGAAACAGGAAGAGAGTTCCAGAGTTTACCAGTGAAAGGGATGAAAGATTAAAGATACTGATTAACTCTTGCATTAGGAAGATGGACAGAATAGGGATGAGAATGAGTAGAAAGTCTTGTGCAGCGAGGCCGCGGGAGGGGGGGAGACATGCAGTTAGCAAGTTCAGAAGAGCAGTGAGCATGAAAATAACGGTAGAAGAGAGCAAGAGAAGCAGCATTGCGGCGGTGATTTAAAGATTGAAGACAGTCAGTCAGAGGAGAGGAGTTGATGAGACGAAAAGCTTTTGACTCAACCCTGTTTAGGAGAGCTGTATGAGTGGATCCTCCCCAAACATGTGAGACATACTCCATACATGGGCGGATAAGGCCCCTGTAGAGAGCAAGCAATTGGGAGGGAGAAAAAAAAGGACGCCACAGGACACCTAACTTCTTAGAAGCTGTTTTACCAAGAGATGAGATGTGAGATTTCCAGTTCAGATTTTTAGTAAAGGATAGTCCTAGAATGTTCATTGTAGAGAAGAGAGACAGTTGAGTGTCATTGAAGAAGAGGGGATAGTTATCTGGTAGGTTTTGTCGAGTAGATAGGTGAAGAAATTGGGTTTTTGAGACATTGAACAAAACAAGTTTGCTTTGCCCCAATCAGAAATTATAGAAAGATCAGAAGTTAGGCACTCGTGGCATCTCTCCGTGAATCACTTAGTTCCTGTTGAGTTGGACGTCTAATAAACGACGTTGAAAAATGCAGGGTAGAATCATCAGCGTAGGAGTGGATAGGGCTTTGAGTTAGACTTAGAAGATCATTAATGAATAATAGAAAGAGAGTGGGTGATAGGACAGAACCCTGGAGAACACCACTATTGATAGATTTAGGAGAAGAACAATGTCCGTCTACAGTAGCTGCAATAGAACGGTTTGCAAGGATACTTAAGATGAAGGTACAGAGAGAGGGATAGAAACCGAATGAGGGTAGTTTGGAAATTAAAGATTTGTGCCAGACTCTATCAAAAGCTTTTGATATGTCAAGGGCAACAGCAAAAGTTTCCACCGAAACCCCTAAAGGAGGATGACCAAGATTCAGTTAGGAAAGCTAGAAGATCGCCAGTAGATCGCCCTTTACGGAAACCGTACTGACGATCAGATAGAAGATTGTGAGCAGATATATGCTTAAGAATATTCTTATTAAGTATAGATTCAAAAACTTTAGAAAGGCAGGAAGTCAAAGCTATAGGACGGTAGTTTGAAGGATTAGAACGGTCATCCTTCTTAGGAACAGGTTGGATGTGACCAAACTTCCAGAAAGAAGGAAAGGTGGAAGTAGATAGACACAGACAGAAAAGTTTGACCAGGCAAGGTGCAAGCACAGAAGCACAGTTTTTGAGAACAATAGGAGGGACTCCGTCAGATGTATGGAGTATGTCTCACATATTTGGGGGGGATCCTCTCATACAGCTCTCCTAAACAGGGTTGAGTCAAAAGCTTTTCGTCTCATCAACTCCCCTCTTCTGACTGATTGTCTTCAATCTTTAAATCACCGCCGCAATGCTGCTTCTCTTGTTATCTTCTACCGTATATTTTCATGCTCACTGCTCTTTTGAACTTGATAATTGCATGCCTCCCCCTCACGTAGCTTCGCTGCACAAGACTTTCTACTCATTCTCATCCCTATTCTGTACATCTTCCTAATGCAAGAGTTAATCAGTACCTTTACTCTTTCATCCCTTTCACTGGTAAACTCTCGAAGTCTCTTCCTGTTTCTATTTTTCCACCTTCCTACGACTTATATCTTTTCAACAGAAGAGTAACAAAAACCTCCCGAACAAAATTGGCACCCCCTTTCTGTATTATCTTACTGTATTCTTTTTAGGGATTGGCAATTGAGCGGGCTTTGTGTTACCACTTTTTTTTGTGCCTTTGGCCAGTCCTTTGTGATGTTAAAAAAAAAAAAAAAAAAAAAACATCAGATTCTGTCGGAACCCCTAACGACCTATCGCGTAACCCTAGTGTTGCGGGGAACCCCGGTTGAGAACCCCTAGAGCTGGACTCTAGATTGTGCGAGAAATAGAACTGTCAAGAACTTTCTAGGAATAAGAGAAAATTGTATATAGAGCCATTGACACGGGAGGGGAGGAGAGTTCCTGCAAGACAATAAAGAGTTGTACGTAAGCAGAAATATATACCAAGAAGCTTCGTGCCAGCCTTTCTTTGCCCACGGCTACTTCGTGTCTAGTGACGGCGACGTTGAAGGCTATAAATAGTGTCAACACAGGACCCGCGATCGTAACACTGGTGTCAGGAGTGGATTCAAGCCTACTCGCCATGGAGACACGTAGCAGGAAGGACGGCATTCTGGCGGAGTTACTAGAAGCCATGAGAGTACAAAAAGAAGAACAAAAGGAACTCCAGCAAGAATTGAAAGAACAACTTCAGAAGCAGGAGGAAAAACAAGAAAGAACACATCAAGAATTGAAAGAACAACTTCAGAAGCAGGAGGAAAAACAAGAAAGAAACACAACAAGAACAAAAAGAAGAACATAAAGACCTATGGATTAAGCTACAGAACGACAATAACAGCAACAACAGCAGTTATAAAAACGGATCGCAGGACTACAGGAACAGCTGCAGTGCGTTCATCAAGAGAGTGAGTCCTGGCGACAGGGAGTGGTAGAGGTGACCACGAAACTGGAAGAGCGGCAAACAAGAATGGAGGAAGAACAGACAAGGGGAAAGGAAGAACAGACAAGGATAGAGGAAGAACAGACGAGGCTGGGACAACAGCAGTAGACGTTGCAGCAGGCAGTACGCTGCGAGGTATTGGAGATGCATGACAAGGTAAGACATTCCGAAGTAGAAGTGAGTGACAAATGACAGAATGAACGCCATTGAAAACTCCTTGGCAGCGGGTAAGCCTCCAGTGCACGGAGCCAGTTATGTGCCAGATGAGTGCTCTCAGCTGGGTCGAGGTAGTTTAAGCCCGAGTGCCCCTGTGTTCACGCCAGTGAAAAGTGCACTGGTGATGTGGGTCAGCTAGGGATGCCTCTAGGAAGAAGCCTTAAAAGTTTGATGGTAAGGTTTCCTGGGAAGCTTACCGTGCCCAATTGAGCTCTTAGCAGGTCAAAGCCGGTGGGATGACAAGTAGAGTGCAGTCCAGCTGGCCACCAGTTTGAAGGGCGCGGCCTTTGAAGTCCTCCCCCAGCTCGACAGTATGGAGAGGCACAGCTACCTGAAGTTGGCGGAGGCCCTGGAGAGAAAGTATGGGACGAAGCACCAAGACGAGGTCTTCCGAGCCAGGTTCAGGACCCACACAAGGAGGAGAGGGGAGTCTCTACAGGAGCTGGCCCAGGACTTGGAGAATGTAGTGCACAAGGCCTACCCGGGAGCCACTTCTGACCTTCTGACGGTGCTGCTACGCGACCAGTTCATCGACGCACTGGACAGCCCCCAGCTGAAGATTCAAGTCAAGCAAGACAAGCCAGCAACACTGCAGGAAGCTCTTTGCCACTGCACTGGAGTTCAAGTCCTTGGTGCGGTCCAGCCTGTCAAGTTTTAGGACCGACTCGAGCTCTGGCTTCAAGACACGGAGGGGCTCCATCGGTGAGGCAGACCAGTTCAAGGGCACGTGTTGGCACTGTGAAAAGTTGGGACAAAAGAAGGAGGAGTGCTATAAGAGAAAGAGAGAACATGAAGAAAAACGTGAAAAGGAACACCAAGGGGGAAGTCAAGTACTGGACATGTAGAGAGAAAGGACACCTGCAAAAGGATTGCCAGAAGAGAGTCAAGCAGGAGAATGGGGAGAGGACCCTCGGGAAACTAAGGAAGGCTGGTGTTGAGGGGCAACAACCAGTCTGCCCTGTACGTGCCCCAAAGCCAACGCTGTGTAAGAGGACTACCTTGACCAGCTGCCACGTGGAAGGAAGGATTGACGGAGTGGTGTGCCCAGTGGTCGTCGACACGGGGTCAGAGCGGACCTAGGTGCGGCCTGACGTGGTCGGTCATCGGCAGCTCCCAGAGACGTCTCAACGAGTGTGTGGAGTTACCGGTCACTGTGCAGAATTCAAGGGCCCAGTGGATATCAAGCTTCAGCTTGGAAGGAAGGAGAAATCCCTTGTTGTGTACGTGACTGACATGGAGGATGCTTGTATCCTGGGTCTCGACTACCTGTTGTCACGCAGTTGTGAACTGGACGTCCACGCAATGCAGCTGACGGTCGAGGGAAGGCGTGTGCGATGAGGCCGTGGACCAGGAGGACCTGCCAGTCAGGGTTAAGTGCACCACCGTCATCCCTCCATAGTCGGAGATGCTGTTGCCCTGTGAGATTAAGGGCACTTCTCGCACCAGCTTGGAACTAGTGGAACCTGGGAGTCGCCGCACTGCAGTGGAGGAACCGTTGGATGCAGCAGGAGAGGAACTCAGGAAGCTGCAACGGGAGGACCGGGACCTGCGGCTAGTGGTGGAGTGGCTGAGTCAGACTTCCGCGAGGAAGTGGGAAGCAGTCTTGGGGAGAGCCCTGCTGCTAAGCATTACTGGGCTCAGTGGGACACTCTGCGGCTGGAGGATGGGGTGCTGCAGCGATGCTGGACGACTCCTAATGGCCTCCACCACTACTGGCTTACAGTGTCCCTATGAAGATGCAGGCTGCTGCCTTGGAGGAAATGCACAACAACATCACCAGCGGACACTTAGGGGTGAAGAAGACCCTGAGTCGCCTGCGCCAGAGGTTCTACTGGGTTGGCATGCGGAAGGATGTGAAGGAATGGTGCCGCTCATGTGATATGTGCCGTGCCAAGAAGGGACCCAAGAAACATCACCGCGCCCCTCTGCAACTGCACCAGGCTGGAGCCCTGATGGAGAGGGTGGCAGTTGACATACCCTTGCATCTCACCCTGGAAGGAAATAAGTACATCCGCGTGGCGATGGATTACTTCACCAAGTGGCCGGAAGCATACGCCATCCCTGACCAGGAAGCCACTACCATTGCTAAGGTGTTGGTGAACGAGTTCTTATGTCGCTTCGGTGTGCCTAATGAGCTCCACTCCGACCAGGGGAGAAACTTTGAGTCGACGGTCCTTGCTGAGTGCTGCAAGCTATTGGGCATCAAGAAGACCTGAACTACCCTTCTGCACCCACAGTCGGATGGAATAGTGGAGAGGTTTAACTGGACTCTGGGTCAGGAATTGGCCAAGCACTGCACAAATTGACAGTCTGAATAGGACAACAAGCTGCCTGCGCTGCTTATGGCCTACAGGTCTGCCGCCCATGAGACGACGGAACATTCGCCAGCGAAGTTGATGTTCGGGCGTGAGCTGCGGCTACCTGTGGACCTGCTGACAGGAAGACCTCCTGGGGAAGGCCTGCCGAAGGACGCTTCTAGCTTTGCTGGATGCCTAGGGGAACGGCTGGAAGAAGTACACCACCAGGTCCGTGGTGCCTTAAGGTTCTCCGGGGAGGTCATGAAACGCAGCTGTGATGTGAGGGCAAGTCAAGTGAACTTCAAGGAAGGAGACCAGGTGTGGCTGTACAACCTGCGGAGGAAGAAGGGCCAGTCACCGAAACTGCAGAGTCCCTGGGAAGGCCCTTATGAGGTGGTGGAACGCCTCTCAGACGTGACGTCTATAATAATATAAGCGAAAGTGTGTGTGTATGTCTGTGTGTGTGTGTGTGTGTGTGTGTGTGTGTGTGTGTGTGTGTGTGTGTGTGTGCTATAGGTTCCGCCCCCTGTGGCGCAATCCCATCATATGGCACAGTTTTGGAACCAGGTTGACCAGGGAAAGGTTTTAAGGCCATTTTGGGGATGATCCGATAACTTCTTTTTTTTTGCAGCCTATTAGCGAGACGAAAAAAAAAAAGTGGGTTGCGACAATTGAGGAAACCTTGATGTAGGGTGATGGTGGGGTGATGGGTAATGGGTGTAGGGTGATGGGTGAGTGAATGGGGGGGGGTGATGGGTTGGGGGTGATGGGTGAGGGAATTGGTGGGGGTGATGGGTAATGGGTGAGTGAATGGGTGGGGGGTGATGGGTGATGAGTGAGTGAATGGGTGGGGGGTGATGGGTAATGGGTGAGTGAATGGGTTGAGGGTGATGTGAATGGGTTGGCGTTAATACATACATTTCTACATCTATGATTTCAGGAAAGTTAGAAGGGGCTATCTGAAGAGTCTGTGTTTGGTGGGCCTAAGGCCCACCAATAGCCCTCCGCAGGAGCTAGCCAAAAAGTCCGCCCGGGGGGCGGCTTTGCGTCTAGTATCGAATAAGAGGAGGAAGGAGAACCAAGGCTAAGATTGTGCACGTCAATCAGCTGTGTATGTACCATGGGAAGGAAAGCTACACCTGGAGTAGCCACGACTGCCCAGAAGTCGGCGGGAATGTCATGGACGGCCTGGAGCAGGACGAAGCCAGCGGAGGACTCGACCGGGACGGAGATTACCAGGGGCCAGATCCAGCAAACACATACGCCGGTGTATGTCAGCGTAAGGC
>JACEEZ010020616.1:132500-182500 GCA_016584305.1 Chionoecetes opilio | reverse complement strand
GTGGTGTGTTGGTGGTGGGTGTGGTGTGGTGGTGTGGTGTGTGGTGGTGTGGTGGTGGTGTAAGGTGGTTAGTGGTGGGTGTGGTGGTGTGTGGTGGGTGTGGTGGTGCGTGTGTGGTGGGTTGGTGGGTTGGTGGTGGTGTGGTGTCGTTGGTGTTGGGGCTGCTTGTACCGTTATATGAGTGTGTTGGGAGGGTTAGAATTTTTATTTATGATAATGCATTTGGTGATAATAGCCTCACGAACAATATATCACGAATTTTAGCAACATATTAAAGCTCTTTCGCCGCTGAGTAATACTCCAGGCACAATATACTTTCTGCACAAAAGTTGCTCCTTGCGACAATGATACGTCCCACAAAGGATAGTCACAAGAGAGGAAACATTTTACAAGCCTATATGACACCTGATTTCGGCTGAAATAAGTGTCCAAGCGAGGGAAGCGAGCTTGGACAATAAACATGACTTGTTTTACATAATTTGAATATATATTCTTCAGTACCATAATATTCTTTAACATTATATAACTACTACAAATGTTTTTGTTGCTAATATTTATCCCAAGTTGTTATTCAAAGATATTTTAGATTCTGTTCAACAGCTTGCCTAAACTATCTTCGATTACCAACAGTTTGAGATAACTACACACCTGACATACCACCCTCATTACATATGTACCTTATACAATCCAACCATGGTAATGAGTAAACACCAGACATGTGTAACTGTAACAAACACTTATAAATAATGTAGCTAATTTTGGTATTTTTTTCAATGATTAATCGTGACTAAAAACTAATCATCCTACATTTAATACTTATTTCCAGTGGATACACTCCTAGTTCATCATATACAATGTCCGTGCTTGTATACCTATATACATATAAAACATGTTTCAAAAACTTAATCTGTAATAATTATTATTACCTTGCAATATAATTACCCATATTTCACATGCATATGTCATTATAGGTGCAACCATACTGTTATACGTACATTTAATTTTCTATATCAACTGGCAAATCAAATTTACTTGAAGTACCAATTACTGCGTACATGGCCCGGGCTGCTTGTTCCTTAAGTTCCAGCTCAACCATCCAAAACCTACCATTATAAATAAATAGTATACCTAAGTACTTATACCCACTAACTAACTCAATTTCCTTTCCACTAAAATGTAAGCTATAATTACTGGTTTGAACCTTACCTCTACAAAACACGACTATCATGTGTTTACGACAGTTTACCTTAAACTTTCAGACAGAACAGTAGCAATAAAGGACCGCTAGGGCATGGTTCATGTCTTGCTCGCTATCACTCAGTATAACCGTATCGTCTGCGTACATCAACATTAATTGCTTTAAATAACATTGATAATTCATCATTGAAATTTAGATAATTACAGTTATGCTCAATAATGTTCCTTGTAAATCATTATTGACATAGAAAGCGAAAAGCAATGGTGATAAATGTTCTCCCTGTCTGACACCCATACTACATGTAAACGTATCAGACATCTGCTGTTCCACCATTAAACATGATTTAATATTGTAGTATGTACATACTACGGATGGCATTTAATATTTTACTGTTAACATCATCTCTCACAAGTTTGTACCATAAACCCTCCCTTCCAAGACTTTTCTCTTTGCACTCTTGCTTCTTCGCATCTTCTATTAAACCATTCTTTCTTTTAACTCACTTTCCTCACAACTTCTGGCACACATCTTTGACCACCTTCCTTATATATTCTAAGAAACTCCTTCCACATATCCTGTGCATCTGCCTCAAAAACCCAATTTCTTCACCTATCTACTCGACAAAACCTACTAGATAACTATCCACTCTTCCTCAATGACACTCATATATCTCCTTCTTCTGCGATGGACATTCTTGCACTATCCTTTACTAAAATCTGAACTGGAAATCTCACATCTCATCTCTTGCTAAAACAGCTTCTAAGAAGTTAGGTGTCCTGTGGCATCTGCGTCCTTTTTTTTCTCCCTCTCAGTTGCTTGCTCTGTACATGGGTATTATCCGCCCATGTTTTTTTTTTTTTTTTTTACATCACAAAGAACTGGCCAAGGGCAGAACAAAAATGGGTAACACAAGGCCTGCTTAGTTGCCAGTCCCTATAAAGAAAACAGTAAGCGAATAAAAAAAAAAAAGGGGTGAGCCAATTTAGTTCGGGAGGTGTCTTGTTACTCCTCTTTTGAAAAGATTTAAGTCATAGGAAAGTGGAAAAATAGAAACAGGAAGAGAGTTCCAGAGTTTACCAGTGAAAGGGATGAAAGATTAAAGATACTGATTAACTCTTGCATTAGGAAGATGGACAGAATAGGGATGAGAATGAGTAGAAAGTCTTGTGCAGCGAGGCCGCGGGAGGGGGGGAGACATGCAGTTAGCAAGTTCAGAAGAGCAGTGAGCATGAAAATAACGGTAGAAGAGAGCAAGAGAAGCAGCATTGCGGCGGTGATTTAAAGATTGAAGACAGTCAGTCAGAGGAGAGGAGTTGATGAGACGAAAAGCTTTTGACTCAACCCTGTTTAGGAGAGCTGTATGAGTGGATCCTCCCCAAACATGTGAGACATACTCCATACATGGGCGGATAAGGCCCCTGTAGAGAGCAAGCAATTGGGAGGGAGAAAAAAAAGGACGCCACAGGACACCTAACTTCTTAGAAGCTGTTTTACCAAGAGATGAGATGTGAGATTTCCAGTTCAGATTTTTAGTAAAGGATAGTCCTAGAATGTTCATTGTAGAAGAAGGAGACAGTTGAGTGTCATTGAAGAAGAGGGGATAGTTATCTGGTAGGTTTTGTCGAGTAGATAGGTGAAGAAATTGGGTTTTTGAGACATTGAACAAAACAAGGTTTGCTTTGCCCCAATCAGAAATTATAGAAAGATCAGAAGTTAGGCACTCGGTGGCATCTCTCCGTGAATCACTTAGTTCCTGTTGAGTTGGACGTCTAATAAACGACGTTGAAAAATGCAGGGTAGAATCATCAGCGTAGGAGTGGATAGGGCTTTGAGTTAGACTTAGAAGATCATTAATGAATAATAGAAAGAGAGTGGGTGATAGGACAGAACCCTGGAGAACACCACTATTGATAGATTTAGGAGAAGAACAATGTCCGTCTACAGTAGCTGCAATAGAACGGTTTGCAAGGATACTTAAGATGAAGGTACAGAGAGAGGGATAGAAACCGAATGAGGGTAGTTTGGAAATTAAAGATTTGTGCCAGACTCTATCAAAAGCTTTTGATATGTCAAGGGCAACAGCAAAAGTTTCACCGAAACCCCTAAAGGAGGATGACCAAGATTCAGTTAGGAAAGCTAGAAGATCGCCAGTAGATCGCCCTTTACGGAAACCGTACTGACGATCAGATAGAAGATTGTGAGCAGATATATGCTTAAGAATATTCTTATTAAGTATAGATTCAAAAACTTTAGAAAGGCAGGAAGTCAAAGCTATAGGACGGTAGTTTGAAGGATTAGAACGGTCATCCTTCTTAGGAACAGGTTGGATGTGACCAAACTTCCAGAAAGAAGGAAAGGTGGAAGTAGATAGACACAGACAGAAAAGTTTGACCAGGCAAGGTGCAAGCACAGAAGCACAGTTTTTGAGAACAATAGGAGGGACTCCGTCAGGATGTATGGAGTATGTCTCACATATTTGGGGGGGATCCTCTCATACAGCTCTCCTAAACAGGGTTGAGTCAAAAGCTTTTCGTCTCATCAACTCCCCTCTTCTGACTGATTGTCTTCAATCTTTAAATCACCGCCGCAATGCTGCTTCTCTTGTTATCTTCTACCGTATATTTTCATGCTCACTGCTCTTTTGAACTTGATAATTGCATGCCTCCCCCCTCACGTAGCTTCGCTGCACAAGACTTTCTACTCATTCTCATCCCTATTCTGTACATCTTCCTAATGCAAGAGTTAATCAGTACCTTTACTCTTTCATCCCTTTCACTGGTAAACTCTCGAAGTCTCTTCCTGTTTCTATTTTTCCACCTTCCTACGACTTATATCTTTTCAACAGAAGAGTAACAAAACACCTCCCGAACAAAATTGGCACCCCCCTTTCTGTATTATCTTACTGTATTCTTTTTAGGGATTGGCAATTGAGCGGGCTTTGTGTTACCACTTTTTTTTGTGCCTTTGGCCAGTCCTTTGTGATGTTAAAAAAAAAAAAAAAAAAAAACATCAGATTCTGTCGGAACCCCTAACGACCTATCGCGTAACCCTAGTGTTGCGGGGAACCCCGGTTGAGAACCCCTAGAGCTGGACTCTAGATTGTGCGAGAAATAGAACTGTCAAGAACTTTCTAGGAATAAGAGAAAATTGTATATAGAGCCATTGACACGGGAGGGGAGGAGAGTTCCTGCAAGACAATAAAGAGTTGTACGTAAGCAGAAATATATACCAAGAAGCTTCGTGCCAGCCTTTCTTTGCCCACGGCTACTTCGTGTCTAGTGACGGCGACGTTGAAGGCTATAAATAGTGTCAACACAGGACCCGCGATCGTAACACTGGTGTCAGGAGTGGGATTCAAGCCTACTCGCCATGGAGACACGTAGCAGGAAGGACGGCATTCTGGCGGAGTTACTAGAAGCCATGAGAGTACAAAAAGAAGAACAAAAGGAACTCCAGCAAGAATTGAAAGAACAACTTCAGAAGCAGGAGGAAAAACAAGAAAGAACACATCAAGAATTGAAAGAACAACTTCAGAAGCAGGAGGAAAAACAAGAAAGAACACAACAAGAACAAAAAGAAGAACATAAAGACCTATGGATTAAGCTACAGGAACGACAATAACAGC
The DNA here is from genome assembly GCA_016584305.1 of Chionoecetes opilio. NCBI lineage: Eukaryota > Metazoa > Arthropoda > Malacostraca > Decapoda > Majidae > Chionoecetes > Chionoecetes opilio. The sequence continues at coordinate 177,677 of JACEEZ010020616.1, read as the reverse complement.
AACAACAGCAGTTATAAAAACGGATCGCAGGACTACAGGAACAGCTGCAGTGCGTTCATCAAGAGAGTGAGTCCTGGCGACAGGGAGTGGTAGAGGTGACCACGAAACTGGAAGAGCGGCAAACAAGAATGGAGGAAGAACAGACAAGGGGAAAGGAAGAACAGACAAGGATAGAGGAAGAACAGACGAGGCTGGGACAACAGCAGTAGACGTTGCAGCAGGCAGTACGCTGCGAGGTATTGGAGATGCATGACAAGGTAAGACATTCCGAAGTAGAAGTGAGTGACAAATGACAGAATGAACGCCATTGAAAACTCCTTGGCAGCGGGTAAGCCTCCAGTGCACGGAGCCAGTTATGTGCCAGATGAGTGCTCTCAGCTGGGTCGAGGTAGTTTAAGCCCGAGTGCCCCTGTGTTCACGCCAGTGAAAAGTGCACCTGGTGATGTGGGTCAGCTAGGGATGCCTCTTAGGAAGAAGCCTTAAAAGTTTGATGGTAAGGTTTCCTGGGAAGCTTACCGTGCCCAATTTGAGCTCTTAGCAGGTCAAAGCCGGTGGGATGACAAGTAGAGTGCAGTCCAGCTGGCCACCAGTTTGAAGGGCGCGGCCTTTGAAGTCCTCCCCCAGCTCGACAGTATGGAGAGGCACAGCTACCTGAAGTTGGCGGAGGCCCTGGAGAGAAAGTATGGGACGAAGCACCAAGACGAGGTCTTCCGAGCCAGGTTCAGGACCCACACAAGGAGGAGAGGGGAGTCTCTACAGGAGCTGGCCCAGGACTTGGAGAATGTAGTGCACAAGGCCTACCCGGGAGCCACTTCTGACCTTCTGACGGTGCTGCTACGCGACCAGTTCATCGACGCACTGGACAGCCCCCAGCTGAAGATTCAAGTCAAGCAAGACAAGCCAGCAACACTGCAGGAAGCTCTTTGCCACTGCACTGGAGTTCAAGTCCTTGGTGCGGTCCAGCCTGTCAAGTTTTAGGACCGACTCGAGCTCTGGCTTCAAGACACGGAGGGGCTCCATCGGTGAGGCAGACCAGTTCAAGGGCACGTGTTGGCACTGTGAAAAGTTGGGACAAAAGAAGGAGGAGTGCTATAAGAGAAAGAGAGAACATGAAGAAAACGTGAAAAGGAACACCAAGGGGGAAGTCAAGTACTGGACATGTAGAGAGAAAGGACACCTGCAAAAGGATTGCCAGAAGAGAGTCAAGCAGGAGAATGGGGAGAGGACCCCTCGGGAAACTAAGGAAGGCTGGTGTTGAGGGGCAACAACCAGTCTGCCCTGTACGTGCCCCAAAGCCAACGCTGTGTAAGAGGACTACCTTGACCAGCTGCCACGTGGAAGGAAGGATTGACGGAGTGGTGTGCCCAGTGGTCGTCGACACGGGGTCAGAGCGGACCTAGGTGCGGCCTGACGTGGTCGGTCATCGGCAGCTCCCAGAGACGTCTCAACGAGTGTGTGGAGTTACCGGTCACTGTGCAGAATTCAAGGGCCCAGTGGATATCAAGCTTCAGCTTGGAAGGAAGGAGAAATCCCTTGTTGTGTACGTGACTGACATGGAGGATGCTTGTATCCTGGGTCTCGACTACCTGTTGTCACGCAGTTGTGAACTGGACGTCCACGCAATGCAGCTGACGGTCGAGGGAAGGCGTGTGCCGATGAGGGCCGTGGACCAGGAGGACCTGCCAGTCAGGGTTAAGTGCACCACCGTCATCCCTCCATAGTCGGAGATGCTGTTGCCCTGTGAGATTAAGGGCACTTCTCGCACCAGCTTGGAACTAGTGGAACCTGGGAGTCGCCGCACTGCAGTGGAGGAACCGTTGGATGCAGCAGGAGAGGAACTCAGGAAGCTGCAACGGGAGGACCGGGACCTGCGGCTAGTGGTGGAGTGGCTGAGTCAGACTTCCGCGAGGAAGTGGGAAGCAGTCTCTGGGGAGAGCCCTGCTGCTAAGCATTACTGGGCTCAGTGGGACACTCTGCGGCTGGAGGATGGGGTGCTGCAGCGATGCTGGACGACTCCTAATGGCCTCCACCACTACTGGCTTACAGTGCTCCCTATGAAGATGCAGGCTGCTGCCTTGGAGGAAATGCACAACAACATCACCAGCGGACACTTAGGGGTGAAGAAGACCCTGAGTCGCCTGCGCCAGAGGTTCTACTGGGTTGGCATGCGGAAGGATGTGAAGGAATGGTGCCGCTCATGTGATATGTGCCGTGCCAAGAAGGGACCCAAGAAACATCACCGCGCCCCTCTGCAACTGCACCAGGCTGGAGCCCTGATGGAGAGGGTGGCAGTTGACATACCCTTGCATCTCACCCTGGAAGGAAATAAGTACATCCGCGTGGCGATGGATTACTTCACCAAGTGGCCGGAAGCATACGCCATCCCTGACCAGGAAGCCACTACCATTGCTAAGGTGTTGGTGAACGAGTTCTTATGTCGCTTCGGTGTGCCTAATGAGCTCCACTCCGACCAGGGGAGAAACTTTGAGTCGACGGTCCTTGCTGAGTGCTGCAAGCTATTGGGCATCAAGAAGACCTGAACTACCCTTCTGCACCCACAGTCGGATGGAATAGTGGAGAGGTTTAACTGGACTCTGGGTCAGGAATTGGCCAAGCACTGCACAAATTGACAGTCTGAATAGGACAACAAGCTGCCTGCGCTGCTTATGGCCTACAGGTCTGCCGCCCATGAGACGACGGAACATTCGCCAGCGAAGTTGATGTTCGGGCGTGAGCTGCGGCTACCTGTGGACCTGCTGACAGGAAGACCTCCTGGGGAAGGCCTGCCGAAGGACGCTTCTAGCTTTGCTGGATGCCTAGGGGAACGGCTGGAAGAAGTACACCACCAGGTCCGTGGTGCCTTAAGGTTCTCCGGGGAGGTCATGAAACGCAGCTGTGATGTGAGGGCAAGTCAAGTGAACTTCAAGGAAGGAGACCAGGTGTGGCTGTACAACCTGCGGAGGAAGAAGGGCCAGTCACCGAAACTGCAGAGTCCCTGGGAAGGCCCTTATGAGGTGGTGGAACGCCTCTCAGACGTGACGTCTATAATAATATAAGCGAAAGTGTGTGTGTATGTCTGTGTGTGTGTGTGTGTGTGTGTGTGTGTGTGTGTGTGTGTGTGTGTGTGTGTGCTATAGGTTCCGCCCCTGTGGCGCAATCCCATCATTAGGCACAGTTTTGGAACCAGGTTGACCAGGGAAAGGTTTTAAGGCCATTTTGGGGATGATCCGATAACTTCTTTTTTTTTGCAGCCTATTAGCGAGACGAAAAAAAAAAAGTGGGTTGCGACAATTGAGGAAACCTTGATGTAGGGTGATGGTGGGGTGATGGGTAATGGGTGTAGGGTGATGGGTGAGTGAATGGGGGGGGTGATGGGTGGGGGTGATGGGTGAGGGAATTGGTGGGGGTGATGGGTAATGGGTGAGTGAATGGTGGGGGGGATGGGTGATGAGTGAGTGAATGGGTGGGGGGTGATGGGTAATGGGTGAGTGAATGGTTGAGGGTGATGTGAATGGGTTGGCGTTAATACATACATTTCTACATCTATGATTTCAGGAAAGTTAGAAGGGGCTATCTGAAGAGTCTGTGTTTGGTGGGCCTAAGGCCCACCAATAGCCCTCCGCAGGAGCTAGCCAAAAAGTCCGCCCGGGGGGCGGCTTTGCGTCTAGTATCGAATAAGAGGAGGAAGGAGAACCAAGGCTAAGATTGTGCACGTCAATCAGCTGTGTATGTACCATGGGAAGGAAAGCTACACCTGGAGTAGCCACGACTGCCCAGAAGTCGGCGGGAATGTCATGGACGGCCTGGAGCAGGACGAAGCCAGCGGAGGACTCGACCGGGACGGAGATTACCAGGGGCCAGATCCAGCAAACACATACGCCGGTGTATGTCAGCGTAAGGCTTAGATACTCCTCTTTCGAAAACTTTCTTGGATCAGGAGCTATATCTTTGCCAAATCGATGACGTCACAACGCCAGACTTTACCCCTCGGCGCAAGTCTGCGCCAACCCTCCCTGGCTGGATCCAGCAAGCGTACTTACTCCATTTACGTGACGTCACAGGGCCAATATTATGGCGTAGATTTACACCACCTCGATGAGGAGGTGTAGAGGAGGCGTATCTCATATATATAAATAAAATGTCATTTATTATGCCTAATAGACGTTACCACCGAGGTAAGGATTGAAATATAAGCCTATTGGTAGTCGGCAGCGGCGTGTGTTTACAAATGTTTAGGAGATACAAGCCTTGGTGGGAGGTCGCCTCGGCCGTGTAGGGACTGCCTTCGGTGTTTTTATTGTATTAGTTCGTTATTGGGCAGCACCAGTTTTTTAGACCACTAGCGGAGTCCTGTGAGCAGAATTGTTGTGGGACGAGGCGAGCCTGGCATCCCGCGGCTAGATTAATGCTGTTTCACTATATCGTAATTTGGACGTTTTTGAGAATGAAACTTTGTTTGATGCTGCCCCTCAGTGACCTTGCACTATGGTTAGGTCACTCAGGACGCTTGACCCTCATTGCCCTGAATGGTAGTTAGGTCACGTTTGCTAGCCTTTAATGGTACGGGTCCCGAACGGAAGGAATGCTCGCCACCGTCGGAGAATGTTCCATTTTTTTTACGTGCGGCGAGAGTTCCTATTAAGCGACAGTTACAAGTTATTTATTAACATAAACAGTACCCAATCTACATATTAAAACAGCTTGTACCCGTGTTTGTGAATTCAGGCACCGAATATCAGGGGTTAGTTTAGTGATTGGGGGAGTCTGGGGTTTTGACATGTTACGTAACCAATGTCCATGTATTGTATTGAAGTGTAGTTTTAAATTATTTTGGGACAAACGAAAAACTTGTCCAATAACGAAATACCTTTTATTCTTTCATTTGCACCTATTACAAGTGGAACTCGCCGAAAACTTTTATGTCGGCAAGACTTCTCGGTTGGTGTTTCAGTTATAATGGACGATAACTGCGCGGTCACTACCGCCACATGCGTTTTCTATATTATTTTTTGTTTAGTATACTGTACAGTATTAATGCACTTCTGCGTAACCTTTAAAACTTATGGTATTATTCAAGTGTTTGCCCATACTCCCCCCTCTCCCCAAAAACAAGCTTGGGGACCTGGGGGAATGCAGGATATATGGCTGGGATACAAAATATGCGTCGCAACCACATACTTTTTGGGTTATGGAAATTAAAAAAATTCTCTAGATTTAGGGAAAATTAATTGGATTTCTTCTGAGTCCAGAGACGTGTGAACCTGACGATCCTCACAGAATGATGACTGAAGTGTTGAGAACCCCCCAACTAGGAGGAGGTTCTCAACTAGGAGTTCTTAGGCTAGGAGGTTAGGTTAGGTTAGATTTGGTTAGGTTAGGTTAGGTTAGATTTGGTTAGGTTAGATATGGTTAGGTTAGGTTTGGTTAGGTTAGGTTAGGTTATCGGTGGGTCAAGCCCCCCGCTAGGTTAGGTTAATTTTGGTTAGGCAAATTTCTCTAGATATAAGGAAATTACTTTAGATCTAGGGAGTTTGTCTCCTCTACACAATTCTTAAATTACGTGTCTCCGACGCATTATTTGCTCCCCACCCGAAAACCCCGCATTCCCACAGGTGCCCAAACTTGCTTGGGGGTTAGTGGGAGAGTATGGGCAAACAGTAGAAGTTTACCGGAAAAGCTAGTCAGTGTCTCAGAAAATGACCGTCGCAGTCCTCGTACCAAAAGCACTAATTTTAGGCAAGGAAAATCTAGTCAGTGTTTCAGAAAATGACCGCGCAGTCCTCGTTCATTTTTATCGGTATCTTTCCCTTAATATCCTACTAACCTAACCATTACCTTCGGCGAGAGTTCCCGGATTGTGTCAGGACGAGAATTTCGGTAGACGAGAGTACCAGGTACCGTTCTCATTATCCCTGAATGATACGATTAGGTCACTCAGAATGTCTGCCTCTTAACGCCCTTGAATTGTATGATTATATGGTCAACCATGATGTCTGCCCCTTTTTGTCCCTGAATTATTAGGTTAATCAGGATGGCTGGCCCATTATTGCCCTAGAAATATTTATTAAAAGTCAATCAGGATGTCTGCGCCTTAAATTTGATTGGATTGATTGATATTTGTGGTGAAAAAATAGAAAGAGCTAACTCAATTAAATATCTAGGTATCGATATTGATGACAAACTTACTTGGAGAGACCATATCAATATTATTAGCAATAAACTATCAAAATCATCAAGAATATTACATAAAATAAAGCATCAATTAACCAGTGACACCTTATTGCTTGTTTACTAAACTTTTTTTTACCCATATTTACACTATTGTAATGTTGTCTGGGGGATGGCTACACAAACAATTATTAATACTCTATTTATTCTGCAAAACGAATTGTACGCACAATAAGTTATGTGGGTCATTATGAACATACATCCATTTTATTTAGAAACTTAAAAATTCTTAAAATCCCAGATATATACAAATACTATCCTCTGGGGGGGAGTTCGTGTACATGGCTCTTTTAGAGCATTACCCTAAATTTTATTGTTATATGTCAAGGCCAACAGTTTGGGTAACACTTCCAGATCATGTATGGTTTTTCCGTAGAGCCCGTTGAAGATTTTTGGTCGAGCGCCCAGAATCGAAATTGACGATATTGTAGTTTCATGCAATAAACCACCATCAGGTCAACAAAAGTTATTCATTGTGATTAATTCTCAAGCCTTTGATAGTACTAACAACATTTATGAGTATTCAGACACATAAACCTCGGGTTTCAGTGCGAAATAGCTAAAATGTTAGTGATTTAGTCCAAAAATCGTTCGAGTTTGAAAATGCCTCTTATGTTTGAAGGCTCTCCACAAAGTCAATATTTTACTTAGAACTGTCATACTTCTCCAAAAGGTTCCTTATCAAGTCCTCTGACAATTCCAATTCGCATATTGGTTAAAAAAAATTATTATAGTGGCGAGGGAGAAAAAATATAACGCGAGTCAACCTTAACTTAAGTTGCCGCGTTTAGCCGCGTTTAGCGATTTCGGTCAAATGATCATATCTCTCCAAATAATTTTCTTAGGAAGTAAATGTTTGGTGTCTATATGTATGTTTTAGACCCTAAGGAATTGATTGACACTATTTTAAGTTGTTTGGAGTTGATTTGGTTATCATAATGCCAAATTGTCAAAAAAATATGCGGAGAAACATAATTGTTGGTATGGTAGGCATGGACTCCACATATCAGAGGAAAAGCAATCGTGTTACTAAATGGTAATGTTGTTCAGAATACTTGATGAAATAATTAATATATATTATTTCTTTTTGTTTGTGTTTGTGAGCGAGTGTTTCTATCCTCTGATGTGTTCTGCTGATTCAATGACTGATCTTGACTTTGAGCTACATTCTGTTTCGTAAGTCTATCAAGAAACAGATTTCATAGTGTACTTCTTGTAACAGGCATTCGTTACATGGTAAAGGAACTGGTCTTCATCAACAAGTTTCAGTCTTTGGAAACATGATCATCTGTATGTCACTGGCTTCTCGGATCTTTTTACACCATTGCTGGTAATAAACAGTTTTATCAGCAGTTGTTGTCTGACGACGATGCACTTATTGACGTCAACTGAAATGTCTGTGGATGACTTTGATAGTGCGACTGATTCCATCGTTGAATCCATGTGTATGGTTGTAGGCGTGTGAAGACGATTGGTCACCCCTCAGGCTATGGCAGCAGACCGACAAAAACATCTCAGGGTCCTGGAAAGAAATAATATATATTAATTATTTCATCAAGTATTCTGAACAACATTAACATTCAGTAACACGATTGTTTTCCTCTAATATGTGGAGTCCATGCCTACCATACCAATAATGATGTTTCTCCGCATATTTTTTGACAAATTGGCATTATGAAAAAACCCAAATAAACTCCAAACAACTTAAAAATAGTCTCAATCAATTCCTTAGGGGCAAAAACATACATATAGACACAAACATCTACTTCCTAAAGCTCCGTCCACACTAGCACAAGCGAGCAGTTTGCCTGTTGACGGGCTCACCGCTTGTGCCCGCGGGCAACGAGTAAAATGCCCGCGATAGTAGATGAGCGATTTCACCAGGCACTGCCTGCCGCGCCAGGCAGTGCGTCGCTGCCAGCCATACGAGGTTACATGTGGAGCTTTGGAGTGGAGAAGTGGAACCACTTATTTTTCTCTCCACTTTTTCCTTTTTCTTTTTCAGATACATAGCAATGATTATGGTACACAGTGCCAGCTTCTTACGGTCCTTCCTGCTTCGCATTGTTGTCGTACCGCACACAGTTTTCTTTAATAGAGAACGACTACACTGCCTGGCTGCTCAGCTGCTCGCCTCTGACTGGGCCAGGCAGGCTCTGCGTGTGGACAACAGTTTCAGTGTGCCCGCGGGCTTTTCCCCGTGACGGGCACTGCCGGCGGGCTTTGCCCGCTAGTGTGGATGGAGCTTAAGACAATTATTTGGAGAGATATGATCATTTGACCGAAATCGCTAAAAGAAAAGTAAGGTTGACTCGCGGTTATATTGTCTCCCTCTCCACCATAATTAATTTTTTTAAACCAATATGCAAATTGAAATTGTCAGAGGACTTGATAAGGAAACGTTTGGAGAAGTATGACAGTTCTAAATATAATATTGACTTTGTGTCGAGCCTTCAAACATAGATGCATTTTCAAACTCGAACGATTTTTGGACTAAAATCACTAACATTTTAGCTATTTCGCACTAAAACCCGAGGTTTATGTGTCTGAATAGTCATAAAATGTTGTTAGTACTATCAAAGGCTTGATAATTAATTACAATGAATAACTTTTGTGGAACTGATGGTGGGTTATTGCATGAAACTACAATATCGTCATTTTCGATTCTGGACGCTCGACCAAAAATCTTCAACGGGCTCTGCGGAAAAACTTTACCTGATCTGGGAGTGTTATCCAAACTTTTTTGACGGCTTTGATATATATAAAAATAAAATTAGGGTTATGCTCTAAAAGAGCCATGTACACGAACTCCCCCCCCAGAGCCAGGACTAAAACTAGAATGTTTTAAGCTTATACATAATCAGTTTTACGGACAAAATTTCATTCAATTAAATACGGCATTAGAAATACACAATATTTATACCAGAAACAGACGCCACCTTAAACCAATATTTCCCCACACAGAATTACAAAACAGGTTTGTCACTTATTATGGATTTATTCGCTTTAATGACCTACTTGACAACTTGAAGATCATACAAAACAGACACATTCAAAATAAAGACAAAACACTACTTATTAATTTGGTACTAGCTAGACTTCCTTGGTCATTTTATACTACAAATATATGTCTATATCGATGTTGACGTTCCTTTCAAAAGTGTATATGCGAGAACATCTAAATGGGATATATGTATATATATTTTGTTTATATATAATCATGTACATATTTAATATGTATTATGTGAAGGTATGAGGGTATGAGTTGGTGTTTCTGAGTGAATATGTAAGTATGAGTGTCCATTGCTCTAAATTGATTGTATGATATTTTCGACTATTTGCGTAATTTATTTATATCCTGTATACGTAGTAAATACATAATAATCATGTTTTTTTTAATTTGTTTACAACGATTTCACCAATGCTAAGGCTAATGACAAAATATATATAATATATTTATACTTAAAGGGGCCTGTAGAAATGCTACCATTAACGGGCCCAGCCATGTTAAAAGACTTATATGAATATATGTACACATATTTTTGTCCGATGGCAATAACAAAAAAAAAGATCAACAGTAAAAGTGGTGCAGTGTAGCAAGTGGAGATAAGAACATAAGAACATAAGAAAATAAGGAAGCTACAAGAGGCCGCTTGACCTACACGAGGTAGTTCTTGTTATTTAATACTACCTACATTCACCTTTCATTCCCATCCATGAAATTAGCTAGCCTCCTTTTTAAGCTCCTTAATGACTCCCCACTAGATACATGTCTACTGAGTCCATTCCAAGCATTTACCACCCTATTAGTGAACTAGTTTTTCCATAATTTTTTTTTAATCTACGCTTTTCCAGCTTGAATTCGTTACTTCTTGTTCTACCCTGATTATAGACGTAAGAACTTTTCCTACATCTCCTTTATTGTATCCCTTTATCCACTTAAAATCTTTTATCAGATCGCCCCTTACTCTACGCCTCAAGATTAAGTGTAACATTAATAGCTTCAATCTCTTATCATAACTAAAGTTACGCATCCCATGTATTATTTTGGTCATCCTTCTCTGTACTGATTATATTAAGGCAATATCCATCCTTTAATATGGAGACCAAAACTGAAACGTATATTCTAGGTAAGGTCTGACTAGAGCCAAATAAAACTTCAGAATAACCTCATCACTTCTACTTTTAACACTCCTGGTAATGGATCCTAACATCCTATTAGCTCTATTTCTAGCCACAATACATTGTTTTCTAGGACGGAGGTCTGAAATCACCCTCACTCCCAGATCTTTCTCACCTTCTGATCTTTTCAGCGATACATTGCGTATGGTGTATCTATTACCAGGATTTTTCTACCAACATTAATTGCGCTACACTTATCAATATTAAATTTCATCTGCCACCTGACTACCCACTCATTTAATTTATCTAAGTCTCCCTGCAATATGTTTACATCAGACTGTGATCTAATAATCCTACCTACCTCAGTATCATCAGCAAACTTGCTGACATCACTGCTAATCCCACTATCTAAGTCGTTGATATAAATAAAAAATAGTAATGGGCCCAAAACAGACCCTTATGGAACCCCACTTGTTACCTGCCTACATTCAGATTTAGAACCATTAATTGTAACCCTCTGCTGCCTATCACTTGGCCAAGATCTAATCCAACGAAGAACCTTCCCATCTATTCCATGAGTCTTAACCTGATATAAGAGTCTTTTGTGTGGTACCTTATCGAATGCCTTACTAAAATAAAGTCCAGGAGAGGTATTTATAAAGCTTATTAGCAACTCCTAGCAACTCCTAAGCTTAGGAGTTCCTAGGAGTCACTCGGGAGTTGCTCAGTGTTGCTGTGAGTTGCTATGAGTTGCTATGAGTTGCCGAAAATGCTAAGGGTGGTGGAACTGTCCCATAGCTGCTCTTAAGACGCTTATGAGTAGCTATGAGTAGGGAAAAAATACGTTTTTTTAGCCTATTAGGCGTAGTATATATAGCCTTACTGAGTATCTTATTATGTGTTTGCTACACTGATGCCTTGGTATGGGAAAGGAGCCTGCATGGGATCTCGCGCGTGGTGACCCCCGGGAGTGGCGTCGTAGGGTGGGCGAGGCGACGCGCCCCCCGGCGTATGCCCCCAATGATTGATTGATTGACCCTGATGAGGCCGCGGAAACATAAACAAAGGCGAGATTTGGCGGAGGGAAGACGTGGTGAGAGAGTGATAATGCGAGAAAGGATTTTTCCGTGTACGTCGCGATGTGCTGGCAGAGTACAGTGACAGACAAATGTTGGAGAGGTAGGCTACAGCCTGGTTCGACCTAGCAGGGATTTAATTCATCACGGACCTTGTGAAAGATAAGACTGCAAGTGGCACCAGGAGGAACCATGTGCACTCTGCACTGTTGAAAGTTGTGGTTACTCTACCTTACCTAGCCACTGGACGGATGCAGTTATTTGGAGGTGATGACTTGGGTGTGTGATGATTGTGATGTACCGCCTGATTGATGTGGCACAGTGGCCTGGGTCTACCCACGACAGCTGCATCCTCAATGAAAGCGGCCTCAAACAACTCTTTGAGCGTGGCATAGTGCCATCTTCTTGGTGACTCCGGCTGTCCTTGCATGCCGTGGCTCTTAACATCCTATTTCCCACCTAGGAGGCAACAGCCGCCGCTGGAAGAGTATCAAGTCAACTACAACAGGTGAGTTTGTTATGTTAAATTTGTTGGTTATAATGGACGAGAACTTCGCGGTCGTATTTTATTAAATTTTGTATTTTCCGGAAACCCATTTAAACAAATGTATATATATATTTCATCACCGAGTTTTATGCATGGTTAAGGTTAAGGTTAGGTTAGGTATACTTTGTGGTTAAGGTTAGGTTATATTTCATTAAAACCTATAAGGTTAGGTTAGGTATACTTAATGGTTAAGGTTAGGTTAGGTTTCATTAAAACATATGAGGTTAGGTTAGATATACTTTGTGGTTAAGGTTAGGTTAGTTTTCATTAAAACCTATAAGGTTAGGTTTGGTATGTTCTATTCAATTACTTCCCTGTTATCTGAGACCCTGATTAATTTCTCCCGGCCAAGTTTTAGTGCTTGTACTGATGGGGATTGTGTTTTTAATGGAAACGGGGACCATAAAATTCGGTGATGAAATTATTATTATTATTATTATTATTTTAAATACGGGTTTCCGGAAATTATAACTATCTCCATTAGAAAAAGCACCTATTGTAGGCCAGGAAAAATTTGTCGGTGTCTCTGAAAACGACCGCGAAGCTCTCGTCCATTATTACCAATTTGTTGTCTTTATTGCAAGTCGAAGGGGTATAAATGTCACTAATTCGTAGTTGATTAGGTTAATATTCCGCACGAGTTGGTGGGCTCTGCAGGATTTACAGCTTAAATTATTACACTGGGACCAAAATTCTCTTCACAACTGGGAGTATGGTTTCTGTTTACTTTAATGTATTCTAAAAAACTATATCAACCTGAGTTTCCGTCGCCAATCAGTATTTTCGGAGACATAAAATGTTTTTAGTAGGAAGGAGCGTATAAGAGATATGAAAATTTAGTAACCTAACCCCACCTGTATACTCTGTAACCTAACCTAACCTAACCCTACGTTTTAACCTCCTAACTAAAGCCTATTCCTCATTAAAAAGTGTCCGCGGCAAGGAAAGAACAGAGGCGATGCAGATCACAAATGGAAGAAGAGTGAGGCGCACGTAAGCACTTGTCTCTCTCCTCCCTATAAACAACAAGTCATATCTCCAAATGTAATGATTTGCCACAGAACCTTAGAGAGATAATGTTTCTTAGAATCCAATGAGGCAAACAGAAACCGTACCTCCAATTATTTAGGGAATTCTGGTCCTAGTGTAAAATAATACCTACTTTTTCTGTAGTATTTTCGGCTCAGTATAATGTGCAGTAGTAAATTTTCTCCGGAAACTAAAATATAGCACTTATTTTTAAATAGTTAATAATAGATAGGTTAGGTTACGTTCAGTTTTTTTTTTTTGCTAATGTTATATTTAGGTTTGGTTTAGGTTAGGTTAATTTAGGATAAGTTTGGGATAGGTCGTGTACCTACTTAATACTGATTTTGTGAGTTATTTAGGTTAACTAAAGGCCGTGTCACACGGCGATATTTTCCGGTATCTTTTGGTATTTTGCTACCATTTGATGCCCGTAGTGGCGACAAAAAATGCACGTTGTCACACGGCGTTTCGGCTATGAGCATTTTCCGGTGTCGCGTGGGCAAGTGTCTGTTTACGAAAAGCAGTCCGTTTACTAACAAAGGCAAAGAAAACGGGTGTTCAGGGGAATACTTATTTATATTGACTTGATCAACAAAGGCATGTCCAGGCGTCTTACGACAACAAACTCGTCTTTATTTATCAGGAAAAAGGGGGGGGGGGGCACGAAGTGGAACACTCGCCGACATCGGCGAGAATTCTTATCGGCGACAGTTATAGGTATGGTTTTGAGCATATATGATATATGAGACATTGAATTTCGTACAGAAATGTCCTGTGAGCAGGACAAAGAAAGAATGCGTTCTTGTTCACGGATGGTTAATTAAGGCCCCATCTCCTGCTCACAGGACATTTATGTACGAAATTGAATGCCTCATATATCATATATGCTCAAAACCATTCCTATAACTGTCGCCGATAGGAATTCTCGCCGACGTCGACGAGTGTTCCACTTCGTGACTCCCCCCCTTTTGTTGATAAATAAAGACGGGTTTGTTGTCGTAAGACGCCTGGACATGCCTTTGTTGATCAAGTCAATATAAATAATTATTCCCCTCAACACCCGTTTTCTTTGCCTTTGTTAGTAAACGGACTGCTTTTCGTAAACAGACACTTGCCCACCGGAAAATGCTCATAGCCGAAACGCCGTGTGACAACGTGCATTTTTTGTCACCACTACGGGCATCAAATGGTAGCAAAATACAAAAAAAAGCCGGAAAATATCCCCGTGTGACACGGCCTTAAGCTAACCTGATGGTGCGCGATTGCCCGGTTGCCACGGCTGGTTGGCAACGCCAACTCCTGCGAATTATTTTCCAAGTGGGCATTATTTATTATTTTTTAGTAAAAATGAATATTATATTTTGTGTTTCACGAAGTTGATTATATCCACTACATCTTAGAGCAGAAAATATAAAAAATGTGCTTATAAAGGCCAGCAGAGAGAGCCCATCTTTCATGAGTACAAAAGAAACCATTGAATTCCCACTGTGGTCTTTATATTCAGTCAAGGCATTATCACTATGAAAATTCATGCATCTGCGACTAGGACTTTAAAGAATATAGTCATATAAAACGAACACTTTAATATAGTTTGGTCATTCCAGAATAAATTTCTACCAAAGTCCTTCTGATGTTGATGAGGGTTAGATTGCAAATAATCCAAGCCTTTTTTACTTCTATATATTTAGAATGTTTCTCTTAATTATTGTTTATACCTGCAGGGCACACAAGCCAACACGGAGCATCGTTGAAAGAACAATAATTGGTCCACTTAAACGGCGCCTTCATTTATTGCATGGGGAAGCTCGTCTTTCTCCGGCAAGACATGCACTGTCATCCGTGGCCGGACAGATTGCCTATGGACAGTTTGCCTACGGACAGTTTGCCTACGGACAGTTTGCCTACCGGACAGTTTGCCTACGAACAGTTTGCCTACCGGACATTATGCCTACCGGACAGTTTGCCTACGGACACTTTGCCTACGGACAGTTTGCCTCACTCAGTGTTTCCACAGGTAAAAATGTCTTTACCTTGGACAGTTATAGTGATAACCCTAGATTACCCTAAATTATAACTTTATTTAGTTTTTCAATATATTATATATATATATATATATATATATATATATATATTATATATATATATATATATATATATATATATATATATATATATATATATATATATATATATATATATAATAAATCATATTTATTCATATATTTTATTATTAGTAGTAGCAGTAGTAATATTTCAGTTTTTGAAATGTTTGTTCTATAATATTATCAAATAAAAAACCGTAAAACACACTAAATAAATGCCATAATGAGACTCTCAAGAAATATGCATGATGATTCACTTAAGCTCTTCGCCATTTAATATTTTGCGAAAAAAACTTTTTACATGGAGAATATCAATAGAAGCGGAATTTCATTAGCTTTCAATTGATATATTTCGTTTTCTGATAAAGGAATTAGTAGCATGGATAAATTTGCGTTAACTAAATAAATAATATCATGAATTCGAGTAATTTGTCCCGATTGATTATGTTATTTATTTAGTTAACGCTAATTTATGCATGCTGTTCATTAATTTATCAGAAAACGAAATATATCAATGGAGAGCTAATGAGATTCCACTTTTATTGATATTCTCCATGTAAAAAGCTTCTCGCAAAATATTAAATGGCGAAGAGTTTAAGTGAATGTTAAGTTCATGCATATTTCTTGAGAGTCTTATAATGGCATTTATTTAGTGTGTTTTACGGGTTTTTATTTGATAATATTATAAAACAAACATTTCCGAAGATAACAGTATATCGTTTATACTGATAAACATATATTTGGTAGGGGAAAATTACCATAAGCTGGCAAACACGGGCGGAAAGTGGAGTTTGTTGGTCCTCCACGCTCGCATCTCCCGCGTCTGGTGGCGTTATACTTACATTTCTACATCCATGATTTCAGGAAAGTTAAAAGGGGCTATCTGGAAAGTCTGTGTAATTTTGTGTCTTCATCTGTGTCATATTATGGCTATAAATGAACAAATTACAAAAATATCACCAGAGTGGCGACCAACAATAAGGTCGCCAATCAGAGGTTATGTTCTGAGTGACCTCCCGCCGTCGTCGTCGCGCGAAAAAAAAACGAGTAGTGAAATTTGAAATCGTATATGCTTGCAGATACAAAGCATAAAACAACGCTAAAATAGGGTAGATTGTACAGTCATGATATAAACTACTGTGTATCATCTTGAGTGGCACATAAAAATCGTTCATATCGCACATAAAAATAGTGATGTTTATAATTCGTAATATTAGCGGTGGCAACATTATTGCAGCTGGCGACTAAAGTGTTATCTACGGTAAATAGTCATGAACCATGACAGTAGTGAAGTCTGTGACCTGTCCACTGACTAGGACTGACCACTGTGCTCGTTGGAACTTCCATTATACATAATTGCAGTGAGGGCAATAAAACTGGTAAACTATTGACAAGCTTAAGTGCATTTAGCGTAAGTGACGAGCGTAAGTTGATCTGGTGGAACAAATTTATATATAAAATTTAATTTTTTTTCCCTCGTAACAAAACACTTGTTCGAAATAAGCTAAGGATAAATATTTTAGTGACCTCTGATGCGACCTCACTTTAAATCACTGCAATTTTTGGCTTAACCCTAGTCGCCAATGACCTTTGGGGGAAGCCCTTGGCAGCTGTGGTGACCAGACTGCCTTTCCTCCTTTCATCAGACATTTAAAAGGGGTTTCCCGTGTTCCGGGAGTACACACCGCTGTAACTTATACATATTCCCGCATTAATAAACTCGTGTGCGCACTGGTGTTTGGTGTAAACTGTGTCTGGCTAAAGGAAACTACAATATTCCACTTCTACTAGCTGTAGGGACACACTGTTTAGGTTGATAACGATTTTTCAAGAATACCCCCACTTGTTTATGAAACAGTTGTTCGCTACCGTAGATAAAAACTAAAGTCGCCAGGACAACGTTTCTTTTTTATTTTCGGACGTGTGGTGGCGTTAATAATTACATTTCTACATTCATGATTTCAGGAAAGTTAGAAGGGGTATCTGGAGAGTCTGTGCATTTTATGTCTTCATCTGTATCATATTAGGCTATTAAAATGAACAAATTACAAAACTAAAACCGAGTGGCGACGTTGAAAACGGGCTACACTAAGGTCGCCATCTAGTGTTTATGTTTAGAGTGTCCTCCGGCCATCGTCGTCGCCCGAAAAAAAAACGAGTAGTGAAATTTGAAACCGTATATACTTGCAGATACAAAGCATAAAACAACGCTGAAACAGGGTAGATTATACAGTCATGATATAAACTACTGTGTATTATCTTCAGTGGCACATAAAAATCAGTAGTGACGCTATAATTCGTAATATTTGGCGGCTGGCGACATTATTGTAATTGGCGTTTATATCTACGGTAGGCATCGCTAACAGTTGTTTGCCTAACATCGTTCCAGAGCTGGGCACTAAATACATTGAATGTATTTAAATATTAAATACTAAATACATGGGAGAAATGTATTATCAGGGTTGCCAGATAGTTGGGCGGGTTTATGGCCAAATTAACTGATAAAAAAGTATCTACATTTTTATATTATAAGTATTTAAATACAATGTATTTAAATACTCATAAAAGTATTTAAATACTGTATTTAAATACTCATAAAAGTATTTAAATACTGTATTTAAATACATGACAATCAATGTATTTATAAATACATTTATAAATACACAAATGTATTTAAATACGTATTTAAATACAAATGTATTTAAATACTGCCCAGCTCTGCATCTTTCGTTGTTAGGCAAAATGTCCGGTAGGCAAAATGTCCGGTAGGCATAATGCCCGGTAGGCAAACTGTCCGGTAGGCAAACTGTCCGTAGGCACATTGTCCGGTAGGCAAATTGTCCGTAGGCAAACTGTTCGTAGGCAAACTGTTCGTAGGCAAACTGTTCGTAGGCAAACTGTTCGTAGGCAAACTGTTCGTAGGCAAACTGTTCGTAGGCAAACTGTTCGTAGGCAACTGTTCGGGTACCACTGTCATCATGGCATGTGCATACAATATCTCTAAGATGAGAAATGTTGCAAGGCCACCAGCAGGTAATTTTTGTATTACTGGTATTTTATTTATATTATCTTTATCTCATTGTGCACAAGAAAATCTATGTATTTATCTTTAGTTAAGCAGTAATGGATTTATAGAAATTTTCATCCATCTGCTAATTTTCATTTCTCTTTTGAACAGTTCAGTTATCTTACAACATGATATATTGTAGCCAATTTTGTCGCTTATAATAATTTATTCACACTTTATTGATGTATATACTCAGTTATTTTACTATATACTAAGCACGTATACCGTCCACATTTTATTTTGACCTCCCACCTGCATAACTTATATGGTAATGAAAATATTCATCCCTAGACAATCTCCCTTATTGTTTGCTCTTCATCAGAGGAAGATGATGATGATGATGATGGTGATGGTGATCATGAAGACGACATCATCGAAGAAGACCGTGAAAACATTCCACCAGGACGTAGACGCAGGACGCCGGGTCTACAGCACAGGGATGAGTTTGCCAGAGGACATTTCTCATAAGGTAACTGCATGCAGTGTTTGAAAATATTATACTTCCAATGCAATAAAAATTAATATTGTATTAACCCAGTACTAATGATGATAACAAAGAGGCATTAAAATCTAACTTCAGTATGCACACAAAACTATTGAAAGTAACATAATAATGTGCACCATCACTTTTACTAAGGTGTTTATCGTAAAAAAACAAAGACATGTAGCAAACTAATGATCAGTACTTAAGTATGTATGTATCAGTGATTAAAGTATCAGTATTTTTTTATATCAGTATCCACCTCTGTCAGTTGAATGGTTGTGTGCGTATAGTGGTGATGGGATTTGTTATGTAACATAGCCCACCACCACTACACGTAACAGTAATCGCTGCAAGTCAAATACATACTATACGTATTGTAGCCAGTATTAAAAAATAAATATATATATGTAGACGATGTTGTTTTGTCTTACGTGCTTAATTGAGTAATAAGCAAAAGTTCATGTACCTTAATAATTTGCTTTATGAATACATTCAGTGCAGTACGAAACTGATTAATCCTTTTTTGTGCCCTGCATCTCATTATATTTGAAGTCTATCTCAATCTTTTAAAAAAAGAATGAGAAAAAGCAGGGTTTTTGTAAGTTTTTTTCTGCCCTTATTTAGTATCCTATGATGTAGGAAAAAATATGATTATCTTGATAATATTACACCCACCTATGTACATCCACAACTGCTGGTGGAGACAGCGGTTATGCACCCATACCCGGAGCCCACCATGGATACTTACAGCGCGTTTTCGCAAGGTTTGCCAGGAACGTCTAGGCTGGCCCAGGCTGGACAGATGCACGCGAAAACACATCCAGAGTGGCTCCGTCCAATTCGTGGTTCCTATTGGCTGGGGGATCGAGTGGGCGGTCCTACCGTCCTGCAAGTTTAACATCCCCCCCTCCCCCCCAGACACACCAAAGGGTAATTAATTTGACCACCTCGAAAGGCCTGGACAGTCCCGGCCCGTTCCAGCCGTCTAGCCCGCCTTGCGAAAACAGCGTCTGGCCCGGCCTGAGCCAGTCTAGAACGGTCTAGAATTGTCGCGAAAATGCGCCTTTATTCACCTGTCAACATCACAAGAACATCGGAACAAGAACATTGCTGCTAATTAGCTATTATTATTTTGCTTATTGTTAAAGACACGTTCAGTCATCCTCCTACCACATTTAGTTAATATGTGTATGTCAGCCTTTATTTGCCGCAAACTCTTATATTGGTATTTTTCTTCCCTTTACATATTTATGATTATTATACAGTCATTGCAAAACTCTTTGGATCCCATCCTTGAATCCCTCATAACACACACATTGCAAATATACAGCAAAAAGAACAAAGTAAATGGGCACTCACTTTAAAGCTTCATGTTCCCCTTGTTATATTATTACATATTGCTGTACTGTTTTGTTTAAAATGTCACCTGAAGACATAATCATTTCTGAAAATCAGCTCGTTTCAGGCTGTGTTTAAAAACAGTCCCATCTGGCAGGAAATAAGTTTACAGAGTCTCCAAATGTTAAGTTTTTGCTGGGAGCCTACATACCTGCTCACATTGGTGCACGGGTATGCCTTTGTGATGCACATTTATTACTTGCCATATATATAATACAGTTGATTGTGTAATATGTCTATTGTATTTTTGCTATTTTAATATACTTGAAATCCATTTGATTTTGGAATTTCAGTTTCATGCTTGCGTATAAAAGTTGGCGAAAAATTTATTGAAGGAACCAATAGTTTAAATACAAGAACTTTATTTGGTAATCTTCTTAAAATACCATAATTATATGAGGCGATGTATGTGAAAGTAATGAGATTGTATGATGTATGGTTATGAGATATGATATGATTGGTATGATTACTAATGGATTGAACAGTGATGTGATGGGGGTCATTTTTGTGTGCACAGCACACAAAAAAATATTGGGGCACTACAGCTGAAAAGGATGGGTGAGTGATTTGATGAGATGGATTTACAATAATAGGTGCTAGAATGGATGGGTATGAATGACTTGATAAAGATAAATATATGACAACAGAATAACTACTGGAAGTATGAGAGGACAAACCCTAGTAAAAGGAGAGACAGTGTTGGATTGTGTAGATGAGAGCGGAAATATAAGAGTGAGAGGACTAGAAGACAAGAAGGAGGTGCATGGTCGGGTGCTGATGGAAACACTTCCGCCATGTCCACCCTCTTGAGGAGGTTTCAAGGAATAGGCATCAGTGAAAAAAAGGCATGAAAGTGTGTCCCTTAAGCTTAACTTGGTACCCCTACATCACAACTAGGTAAATATAATAAATAAATAAACACTCATGTAAGGCAGAGCCATAATTTTGCATTATGTTATAATTATTCCTAGCATAGGCATTTGAGAAATAGTAGAGTTTAATATGCTGTATATTATATGAGTATTATCTTCTATATCTTATTATATATATATATATATATATATATATATATATATATATATATATATATATATATATATATAATAAAATATATATATATATAATATAATATCCCTCACCCTCACCATAATCACCTCACCCTCACTGTCCACACTCACCCTGCTTCGCCTTGTGCCTCACCCTCACTGCCCCACTCTCACCCTGCTTCGCCTTGTGCCTCACCCTCACTGTCCACACTCACCCTGCTTCGCCTTGTGCCTCACCCTCACTGTCCCAAACTCACCCTGCTTCGCCTTGTGCCTCACCCTCACTGTCCCACACTCACCCTCACTGTCCACACTCACCCTAGCTGCTTCGCCTTGTGCCTCACCCTCACTGTCCATACTCATCCTCATCCACCGTCCAGCCCTCGATCCTGACTCCCCTATAGACTACTCTCACCTTCCTCCTGTCGCCTTTGTTTTGTTTACACCGTTCGAATCCAGTGATTCTACGACCACTACGAAAAATATACCTTGTCAAGCATTTTTGACATTCTTGACAAGCATTCTATACACTATGTGAATATATACGGTAGTAATTATATCATCTATTGATGATACTATACCTACCAAATCTCACGCCTTTTCAATGTTTTGCTTAAACTCACAGAATTCAAGGATTCAGACACCAACATACTCATAAGTCCCATGTGAGAAATGTTACCAAGTTAAAAAAAACGTTGTTGTGAGTTGCTAGGAGTCCTTAAGAGTTGCTATGACAGCGATTACGGGTGTGGAAATTTTTATCACAAACATATATTTAATGTGAGTCTTACCTAATCAAAACCCATGTTCTATCTCATCCCGACACAATACCCTAGTTAATCAACTAACTAGGATACTTATCGGTGGATAGTAGGGTTAAATTACGTAGGCTTGTATCAATCCTGCCTGTCCTTGTGATCCGAAGTGGTCAGCGCGTGATCAGGCCGCCCGTGACAAGAGACTTGACAGCCGAGGGCGGAAAGCTGGAGGCTTCAGGCGGGTTTTCACACCAGGTTATCCATAACGCGCGGCTATAATCACTGTGTTGAATTTTAACACCGTCCTATTGTTTTATCACTTATATGTACAAAATTAACGTATGTACAAATCTCTTCATTATAATCAGAGAAGAGATGTTACTAAGGCGAAGGTCTGGAGAGTACTCTACTTGTACTTGTACTTATAGACAAGCACGTATATTTAATAAGATGTTAACTCGATAGAGGTGTGGAGTGTACTGACTCTCCGGTGTGCAATGAGTCCCCCGCTACCAATACCTATGCCACGTGTATAATTGTCGGTGGCGAGAATCTAATGGGCAGCAGCCAATGACCGCGCTTCTAACCAAGGTGCTAATTATAAGGTGCAAATGCTTAATATTACTGGGAATGTTAATTTATATTATCCCCAGTGCTTATCATTTACTTAAATTACCTTAATTATACCCATTACCATTATAATTATATATATATATATATATATATATATATATATATATCCCTAAGCACTCCCCCTATGATGAGCGGACAATAACTTCCTCACTAGGGGGGGGGAGGGAAACAAACCACCACTCTACCAATTATGAGAGGGTGGTTGGTGGATAATTTCCACAACTGGGGGCCGGCGAAAACTGAAGTTCCGCTTCAGGTGACATCACCCCAGGCCACATAGCGCCGGAACATTTGAATAGTGGTTTCGGCACTTTGGTCATTGGCTATTTTGAAAAATATAGCCCTGATAGAGGTACATGTGAATATGCAGACATATACTTGATCGGGGGGAGAGTTATCTCCTGATATTATAATATCCCCAGTATAGTCCTCACCATTGACCTCAATTGGTTTTAGGATCTCTCTATCAGCGGGAAGTTCAGGGGGACCTAGATATACCTTCAGATCTATTATATTTATTGAAAGATTTGAGGTAATATTTGACTGCCTGTCTACCATGATGTATCCAAAATTGACACCTGATATCGGCTAATATTGTAGCCATTCCGCCATGTAATGAGTTCCTATGATATTCTTTCACCAACAATTTAGTAAGATGATGGCGTTTTGGAATTAGTATGGGATGGCAGGTAGTATTTGGAAGATCAGCTTTCAAATTTCGACCTCGACACCTAATTATGCCCTCATGATCAAGGTACAGACCTAATAATTTGGTCAATTTGTTCCTATGGGGGCTGGCTGAGGCCAAGAGCTGATATTCCTCAAAAAATACCTGCTTTTGTATTGTTCTGACCCTTGACTTCAAAGCATCAGAGCTATCCCTTTTAATGGATTTGAAGACTAAATTAGTAGTCTTAATTAGTTTGCTCAGTAAGGAAAACCTTTCTATGTCTATCACAGGATCTAGGATCAATTCAGGTTCCCTTATTATATCTACAGATATGTCTGGCTGAGTGGAAACCTGTATAGGCATATTATTACACTCTTTCAGCCAGGTAGGGCCTTTAAACCATAATCCTGTGTTCAATTTGAGGGTAGAATTTCCTCGTGACACATTATTAATAGGATTTCCATTAGTGGCGATATATTCATTATGAACTGGAATATCACTTTCCTCTAATACCTCACTTATTGGTGTGGGCAAGAAAGTGGTTCCCATTCTGGTTATTAATAGGAGCTGTGCATGACTATGAATACTCTTCTCATGTTCGGCTTGGTGAGTATGTGGGATGGGTCCCATTATTACCTTACCACCAGCACTGGTGAACATAGAGACGTTATGTATTTTGATGACCTTCCTTAGGTAGCGCCCAAAATAATCAGCGCCTATTATTAATTGGAAGGGACCATCAACGTCCTCGAAGGTATTACTAACTAGTTTAACACCATTATCCCTCAGCATTTCAGCTGTGTCTTTTAGTCCATTAACAGGTAAACTAATACCAATATTATTAACTACTACAGCAGCTACCCTACATTTATATCTTCCTAATTGGACTAGGGGTTGAACTATGTCAAAGGTTTGAGCCTCATTATTGGCAAGAAAACCTGATATGGCTAAATTCACTTTATTAATTAGTTGTAGTTGTAATAATTCAACTATCTCCCTGCTTATGAAGGATCTTTGTGCACCACTGTCAAACATTGTCTTTCCTATGACTGCATTACCATGGTGGCTGACCTTTAATTCTGCAGTAGGAACAGCTGCTGAACTACTCTTATTAGTGACTGCCATTTTAACTACTGTAGGGTCTGAGTTATTATCACTGTTAGGACAAAGAGCGATGTTATGACTAGATTGTTTACATTTCCTACAAGTTCTTAAGCTTATAAGGCATGCATTTGAAGCATGTTTACCACGGAGACAGGTTAGGCAATTACCAAGGCTCATTAACCTTTCAACTCTCGTGTAACAATCTGAATAGATATTGCATGTGGAGTGTGGATGTCCCCCCTCGCATAAGACACAATTTATTATTCGTACTTCACTAGAAGTAGCCCTGGATGCAGGGATTGTATCTTTTATTTGAGTAGGTCTTAGTGGTTTACTGGTAGGCTGAGAAGTTTGAATCTTAATTTCAGGCTGTTTGATTTGCGTAACAGGCGCAGGATAAATACCCACTAACGAGGGATCTTTAAACTCTGAGGGTGGATGATATAGCTAATTACCCTCAGGCGTAATAATCGTGATCTCCCTGTGGGAGGTGTTCCTGCTCAATACCTTGCAAATTTTGGCTTAAAGAAGCTTTAGCTGTTGATGGAATATGAGCACACTCCAGTAATCCCTCATATTCAATTACTTTATCGAGATATCTTTGACATTCGTGTTCATGATTGATAACACATTGGTGAATAATTTCTTTATCCCCAGCTTGTCTTAATTGAACTTCATATTGGAAGTAAACCGCCTCATATTTATTCCATTGCTCATTTAACAATGGTAGACCTGTCTTTAAATTAATATAATCAATAGGAATTGACTTAATTGCGTCCTCACATTTATTATATATTCCTATGAGCATTGCTAATTTAAGCTGATCATGAATGCTTAGCTAATTTCGCCATGATTTAGTTAATTAAGTCAAATAAAATATGGAATGCAAGATTACGTTACTATATATAATTGTTAGTTGATAATTAATTATATTACAAGTGCGGAAAGCGCTGTTGGCTGGCCTAACAAGGCGCATAACCAGGCCTATGACCAGCCCCCACTTTAATTATTACAACTAACTAGTCTACGTAACCTCTGATGCTATCTACTACCTGGCAGGTGGTAGTTGAACAGCTGAGTCATTCCTGACGCCGCGCAATACCCCGCCTCCAGCCTCATAACCAGCAATTGTGGTAGGCTCATAATCACGCCTCACTTAACGACCACCTTGAATCACATGAACATCAATATTCCTCACTCGGGGCACCAATTTTTGGTGATTCATGTCACATACATATATAATATGAGGTCTTACCTAATCAATCAAACCCATGTCTATCTCATCCCGACACAATACCCCAGCTAATCAACTAACTAGGATACTTATCGGTGGATAGTAGGGTTGAATTACGTAGGCTTATATCAACACTGCCTGTCCTTGTGATCCGAAGTGGTCAGCGTGTGATCAGGCCGCCCGTGACAAGAGACTTGATAGCCGAGGGCGGAAAGCTGGAGGCGTCAGGCGGGTTTTCACACCAGGTTATCCATAACGCGCGGCTATAATTATAATCACTGTGTTGAATTTTAACACCGTCCTATTGTTTTATCACTTATATCAGTGGTTCCCAAACTCATGGTCGCGACCCAAATGAGGGTCGCGAGGGTGTTTCTGAGGGTCGTTGGACAGTTTTGCGAAAAAAAAGGCATAATTATGATGTTACAATATAAAGGCAGAGTTTTTAAATTACAGTTAAGTCGAATTCAGAAATATTACAACTTTTAGTTGCATTACTCCAGTAGCACAGCATGAGGCGGTGGGTAGGCGATAGCAGAGTGGTTAGCGTCTCCGAGTGGCGTTCTCGGTGACCCGAGTTCGATCCCCGATGAGAACCAATGTCCACTTAAAAATCTTTCTGCAATCGTCGAGTGCCCTAAGAGCACCCACATGCTGCCCATTAACTCTACCTTCGATTGCGAGTGCATCGGAGGACACAAGGGGGAGGCATGAGCCTCTTATCACAGGCGTCACTATAAAAAAAAATATGCTTGGCCACCACGGGCGAGGGCCATCTATCACTGTCCTCGAGTGAACCTCCAGGGCCTAACATCCCACCCCTGGAGGTCACTGCCTATAGGTGCTATAGGCCAAGAAGAATGTGTAAAACTAAATCAAATTGATGCTCCCTCGAGTTCAGTTTTTTCTCTGGAGAATGTTTCCTTGGCGTCCTTTGAAGTGGCATGGATAATTGCAAGATACAAAAAGACTCATAACCTAGGAGAGGAGCTGGTAAAGCTAGCAGCAGTGGCAATGGTAAAATCTGTTGGTAGAACAGATTGGTACAACCAAGAAGGTTGAATCGGTACCACTTTCTAACAATAACAATAACTAGCATTAAACGTATAACTGATCTCATTTCAAAAACTATTGTGGTTCAACTGATTGTAGAAAAAGCAGATACATTTTCTTTGCAGACGAATGAGTCAGTAGATATTGCAGGTGACCCTCAAATGATGTTATTTGTAAGGTACAGACAGAGGAGATGCTATTCTGGAATATTTTTTCATCTGCAGTGCTCTGTCAAGTACCACCACTGGAGAATAAATCTTTAATATTATAAAAAAAAAATTCAAGAAACATGCAAAGACTATACGTCCCACTATACTGGTTGAATTGTTTAGCTGTGTGCACTGATGGAGCTCCATCAAAAGTGGGAAGTCCGTGTCGCTTTTGTTGCTCGCATTAAAGCAGAAAACCCTGATGTCATAATATTTCACTGTTTTTTACATTGAGAAAACCTTGCTTACATCTTTTGTAACCAGACCTCCATGCAGTTTTAGATAATGCTATCTAAATTGTGCCGTTTGTCAGGGCCAAGGCTTTAAACTCATATATTTTCCATAATATGTGTGACATGGCATCACATCACAAAAACTTGATGTCCCACTCTGATGTCCATTGGCTATCATGTATACAAAAATTCGGAAGACTTATTGAACTAAAATCAGATTTTTTTTTTTTGTGTGTGTGTGAGCTAAAATAACATGCACTGGCAGACTGCTTTAAAGATGCTGCTTGGCTGGCAAAGCTTGGTTATTTGGGCGACATCTTCAGACACCTAAATGAACTGAATTCAGACAGGCAGGGCCCAAATCATACCATGGTGGACATCGGTGAAAAAATTGTTTCATTGAAGAAAAAATTTACTCCTTGGAAAGAAAAGCTGGTCAAAAGAAAAAATAAAGCCTTTCTAGAACTACGTGATGTGCTGGTAGATTCGTCAGAAATATCCCTTGCTGCCATAAAAGTTATTTTCGAAGATCATCTAAAGAACCTTCAAGAAGAAATGGACAGGCATTTTCCAAAAAAACCGATCTCAAGAAATATAGCTGGATCAGGAATGCTTTCAGTGTGAACGTCATTGAAGTTGGAGAAGATATTTCAGGGTTTCAAGAATAACTTGTAGACCTCCTGAAAGATCAAATGCAGAAACAGCGCTTTGAAAACCTCCAGTATTCATAATTTTGAAATCAACTCAAGACTAAGGCCATTCTGATTCTGGAGGCTGTAAAAGCTTTTCTCCCTTTTCCAACAACATATCTCTGTAAACAAGGGTTTTCAAGTCTTGTTACGATCTATACTAGAGCAAGGAACCGCTTGAATCCCCAGCATGACTTGTGTTGTGCTCTAACAATCCTCATAAAGTCCAATTTAGAGGATCTCACGCACAAAATGAAGCAGTTTCATGGTAGCCACTGAGATTTTTTTTTTTTTAATCCCTTATCAAAGTTTGTAATCAATACTCCATTTGGTCGCTGGTTAAAAAAAAAACACAAATAATATCTTCCGATATTCTTAATTTATATCATTTGGTTCATACAGAAGCTAATTTTTAAATATCTTATATAATTTAAGTATTTTTTTGATAGAACTGAAACATCTGAACAGATATAGATAAGTGTTATTTTTGAGTGTTGAGTGTTTGATACCCAGCGACTGTGATGACCATTTGGATCTAACCACACAATTATTTTCTTTTTTTTCTAAAACGTGTTACCGTGTATGAAAAATTATTATTCGCGCTATTAGCGCATTTTCGTGACGTTCACCGCCCTGGTTCAGTTCAGTCCGGACCGGGTCAAGGTGGACTGATGGTCGCGAAAATACATCGAGACTGGCCCCGTCCCATTCGTCGTTCCTATTGGCTGGGGGATCGAGTGGGCGGTACTGAACTGAACTGTGGAGGCGGCAGGCGTCCATCTTGTCAATATCCTTTTTGTCGTCCGCCTTTTAACCTGTGCTGAAGACTTTACAACTACCACGCCTGTGATACTTTAGTCTTATGGTCGGCCATCATGGTGTTTCATGTCTTATCAGCAGCACGAGAAGCTCCTGGTCGCCTTCCCCGCTGACTGTAGTGCGCATGCGCCAGTTCTCCCCACACTAGTCCAACCTGGTCCTGTTATCTGGCCTAGCCCGGCCCAGTCCGTTCCAGCCCGGTCTAAACTGCCTCGCAAAAACAGCGGCCGCCCGGGACTAGCCCAGTCCAGACCGGGCCAGAGAGGCCGCGAAAATGCGCTTTATGTTAGTTCTTAGTTATACTAAAATAAATAGCTGTATGTACCTCTAATTGGAATTTGGTCATATTTGTGTCTTAATCTATTTGCACATATATTGCAATATATCAGCATGCAGTCAAAACTCAAAAGAATAAAGTAGCATCCCACTACGGTTAGCCACCAAAAAAGTAACACCGTGTGTTAGTAATATAGATTTATGAGAAAAAAACTAAAATTATAATTAGTGTAACATTAAAATTATTGGTAATTAACAATACCGTACATGTACACGCATAAGGGTCGTGAGGCAAGTCCAAGATTATATTTAGGGTCGCAACCAGAAAAGATTGGGAACCACGGACTTATATGTACAAAATTAACGTATGCACAAATCTCTTCATTATAATCAGATGTTAATACGTCAGAAACAGAGATGTTACTAAGGCGAAGGTCTGGAGAGTACTTTACTTGTACATGTACTTATAGACAAGCAACGTATATTTAATAAGATGTTAACTCGATAGAGGTGTGGAGTGTACTGACTCTCCGGTGTGCAATGAGTCCCCCGCTACCAATACCTATGCCACGTGTATAATTGTCGGTGGCGAGAATCTAATGGGCAGCAGCCAATGACCGCGCTTCTAACCAAGGTGCTAATTATAAGGTGCAAATGCTTAATATTACTGGGAATGTTAATTTATATTATCCCCAGTACTTATCATTTAATTAAATTACCTTAATTATACCCATTACCATTATAATTATATATATATATATATTAGGGTACGCCGTAGGTCCAATGAAAAGTGAAATATAGATGATTTCGAATTTGGCAGGGTGTTTTCTTATGTAAAATTGAATTTTAAGGGTTGTTTGTCCGCTTCAACTTTTTGGTTTGAGCACGTCTAGCTATGCAAAAATGGACTTTTATATTTATATGCAAAACATAGCTGGACTTTTTGGCTAGCTCCTGAGGAGAGGTTTTGGTGGGCCATCGGCCCAATAATTGTAACACTTGTATTTTAACCCTTTCACATACGAAAAGTTTATTAAGTTTTTCCGTCCACTGCGACATCAATTTGGGGCTCTCTAAGTTGCCCCGCGGAATGGCCTGACTGTGCGGCGAATGTTTTGTTTATGTTATCAATTTCAACCACGATTATTCTTTTTTCCTGGCATTATTATATATCGTTGGTATCGCAAGAGATTATTCTGCCTTATAAAAGACAAAAATAACAAGAAATGCAAATAAATAGCGGAGTTTAACGACTTCCAAAAACATTGAGTAAAGAGAAATAAGAAATACTTACGTTCACCACTTCGTAGCTCGATACTTCCTGAGTCGACTTTTTATGATTTATATGCCAATAGAAGCGGACTTTTATGAGGATTCCAACACTACCATTATAATTTTCATATGGCCAGTAGATTTTGAGAAAATTGAGGAAAACTGAAACACATGTTGGAAGACGGATGGCTAAGAAGGCGGGCTAACACGCTGCCTACTGAGAGTGAACAGGGACACGGGCCCTTATCACTTCAAATCCATTCGCACGAGCGAGTTGACAATTAGTTTATTTTATAGGCCTAGCTTGGATCTCTTACGTAGAAAATTTTGACGCGATTCTGATAAATACTTTATTTTTGGCGAATTTTTTTAGGTTTTTTGACGCAATTCGCGTCAAAAGCTAAAATGTACACGGGCCCGTTTTGACGCGTTCGCGTCACCGTGCGTGAAAGGGTTAATGATAATGTATTTCACACAACCATGAGTTTAATCTCACAGAATAATTTTTGGGTTATCACAAAATCTGACAAAATATTACTGCAAAGCAGCAGGAACTGAAGTAACTGAAGTAATAGGACTGAAGTAACTCTGAAGTAATAGGAAGTAGGCTAGTGAAGTAATAGGACTGAAGTAATAGGACAGAAGTAACTCTGAAGTAATAGGAAGTAGGCTAGTGAAGTAATAGGACTGACGTAATAGGAAGTAGGCCAGTGAAGTAATAAGACTGAAGTAATAGGACAGAAGTAACTCTGAAGTAATAGGAAGTAGGCTAGTGAAGTAATAGGACTGAAGTAATAGGACAAAAGTAACTCTGAAGTAATAGGACAGAAGTAACTCTGAAGTAATAGGACAGAAGTAACTCTGAAATAATAGGAAGTAGGCTAGTGAAGTAATAGGACTGAAGTAATAGGCCAGGAACCTTGACCAGGGGAAGCACCAGGGTACCATAATAGTTGGATTGGGTTACGATGGGAGGAAGGACAAGACCAGCCCGACAGCTATGGGAAACTGCACCCAAGGTTGATCAGGGAGGAGCATGTGTCAGTGACAGAGGAGCCATCTGGAAGGTACCTTTGGCACTTTGTACCAGAGGACCCGGTGCCACCTGAGAAGCCTGCGTTCAAGGTGGCTCAGGCTCTCTATGATCTGCTGGTGACATACGACTCCACCGACTCACTGATCGTACTGCAAGGTGACTCAACTAGGGCCAACACGGGGTGGAAGGGTGGTACTCACGCCCATTTGGAGAAGATGCTTGGGACGCAAGCTCTTCTGGAGTATATGCGTGTTGCACACAAACGAGTTGCCCCTGCGCCACCTTATCACCAGCATCGACGGGCCTACCTCATCTGACACTGGCTTCACGGGTCCAGTGTGCAGTCTGCTGTCCAGCGTGAATGAGATGTAGTACAACGCAGAGTTCAGAGGAGTGCCAGGCGGTGAAGATTCACGGAGATACCGGAGTATATCCTGGTCAACATGTCCACTGACCAGCAGGTCTCCTACCAGCTGGTCCAGGCTGTGAAGCGGGGCGTTCTCCCGTCCGAGCTGCAGGAGATCAAGTGTGGCAAGGTGTCCCACTCCAGATGGCTTACCACAGCCCAGTCGCTCGTGTACATGTGGACCAGAAAGCATGGACTGACTGGCAAAGAACTGAACACCCTGGAAATCCTAGTCAAGTACTGCCTGCAGGTGTACTTCAAACTCTACTACGACATCAAGGTTCACCACAGACTAGAGGACGGCCCCAAGCACATCCTCACGCAGCTCAGAGTGATGAGATCACAGCCCAAGAAGGTCCAAACATCTGTGACCTTCTCCGTGCGGACAGGAGCATGGTTCGCACACTCAGAATGTGTCCTCCTCTCGCTGATGGCGAGTCGGAGTGAGGACGACCGCAGGTTCGCCGTGACCCAGATTTTTAAGCTGAGGGCTGGCGAGGAGTATGGGGACACCAGTGTAAGACCTTGCATCACACCCAAGCTGAACTTGTCAGCCACCAGCTTGCAGACACTGATCAGCTGGCAGCCTGGCCAGGTGCACGAGCCGGCATTCACCTGTTCACTCTCCGGGGATCAGATCCAGGAGATCCTGGTCAAGCCGTACGAGGTTCCGGAGTTCTCTATCCACACTCAGAGCACCGAAAGAGTCGTGAAGCAGGTGACAGAGGCTGCAGCAGCAGTGGTGGGGCAGCAGGCCAGAGACGGGTTCATCCGGGCTCGGGCCCACCACTGGGAGACCATGCCCTGCTTCAGGTCTAAGAAGGACATGATGGACACGTTCTAGGCCAACGTAGAGGCTGTGACACTGTGATGTAGTGCCTGATGAACCAACTGATCAGAAAGAGCTTACCACGCTAGTCATTTGGAACTCATATTGGTGCATGATGCAATACACAGGACCAACCGGACACTGCGTACTCATTTAAGCATTATTCGATAAGGGTGCAATATAAAAGTGCGATTTTGCATAGTAAGAATTGCTCAAATGCAAAAATGCAAACAGATAAAATCGTCTTAGAATTCCATTTTATATAGGAAATTGGCATGCCAAAGTTGAGAAAAAGAATTTTTGTTATACGGCGTACCCTAAATTATATATCCCTAAGCACTCCCCCTATGATGAGCGGACAATAACTCCCTCACTAGGGGGGGGGGGGGACAAACCACCACTCTAGCAATTATGAGAGGGTGGTTGGTGGATAATTTCCACAACGGGCAACTCACTAGGAATGCTTATGATTCTTTAGAAATGGCAGCCCAGGTATACTATATCATAATCCTCATCATTATCAACTTTCCCATAAAAACTCAATAAAATTGGTGAGACATGACATACCCTTGGTAAATCCATGTTGTGAATCATATACCAAACTATGCTTTTCTAAATACTCTCTAATGTTTTTTTGCAATACCATATTCTAATAATTTACCTACCACTGACGTTAGACTAACAGGTCGATAACTGGGGAACACAATTTTTGTTGAGTTACATCTGAAACTTGTTTGGGACTAAATTTCAGCCTCTGAATCCAAGAATAACCCCAGTTTTTCGCTATCACATCAACTTTTGGAGCTACATGATACCCTTGCTTTGTCTCAAAAACCATAAAAATACAGCATCAAATAAATTTGTGCATATTTTACAGAATGTTTTAAAAATTTACATACAATGGAAAAAAATCCTGAACTAGATTTACCAATTCCTCTGCGTCATTGTGTCCTACAATTGAATCCCAGTCTATGTTCCTAAGATTAAAATCTTCTGCCACGCATAAACGAGTATATCAACAAAACTTGCTTATTACTTGGCATATAGGAACTGAATCCTCTTTACATAAGTTTGGAGGCCTACGTATACACTATACCCAAAACCATTTTCTCAGTTCCCTCCGTATCCTCCACCAATGACTCTATCCACCAATAGACTCTATGCTATTGTAATGCGAGAAAATGGGTTAATCCTGTGACTCACGATTGACAAAGAGTTTACATTGAGTGGTGAGAGTAAAGTAATATATAAATATCTAGTAATTAAATGCTCGCAATTTTCCTTCACTCTTCAGTCCTTAATCAGTAGATATAGGTTCCGACAATATTTTATACCCGCGGTCGCTAGTAACGTCACGGCAAGAAGGCGAGGTGAGGGAAAACCAGGTTTCTCTCTCTCTCTGGCCATCTTTGGTAGCGACAACACACGCGCGGAGAGTTGTGTCGTACAACCCTTTTCGAAGGTATGTGTGGGGCGGTGTATTTACAAGGATGTACAGGTAGGTCCCGTTATACGAGCATTCGGTATACGAGAATCCGATGATACGAGATGTGTAAATTAGGGTCTATTTGCAATATACGAGATCGAAAATCCAATGATACGACATTCAAACTGGGGTGAGTAAAATTATCAAGTTCAAAATGTGCGCCCTACCACTCCTGGGCTGGACAAAGGGGGATTTGGTTGACCCCAGTGAGGTCACCCCTAGCAAGCCATGACCTGAAGGGTAATTAAGCATATGGCGCGGCCTGACATTTAGGGGTAATTAGCAGGTGTGCGGCCCTAACCTTGGGACCGCAGTCAGGTCACCCCTAGCAAGGCGTGACCTGAAGGGTAATTAAGCATATGGCGTGGCCTGACCTATAGGGGTAATTAGCAGGTGTGCGGCCCCAACCTTGGGACCGCTACACTACCTTCTCTTGTATCACGCGGCGTCCCCTACATTACAATGTCTTTTTTGCTTGTTGTGCATGTTTTGTTTATTTAATGTGCAGTTATGTTATTTTGTGTGCTATTTTCTCTTTCAGAATGCTTTTTCTACAGAATAGGTAGTACAGTGTGGTAATATAGACGCTGTGTGTTTGTTGTGTTTGCTATAGTTTATTTTAGCTTGAAAAACATGTCTTCTTTTTTTTTTTTTTTAATTGAGAGGGTCCTGGAACCAAACCTATATTTTACCATTAGTTATGTGTTTCATTATACGAGATTTCGCTTTACGAGTATGCCAGGTGGAACCTAACTGCTCGTATCTTCGGGACCTCCCTGTATAGGGCATTGATCAGTTATGTATTGGACTTTATATATTCATTGGTTTACGTGTATTCAGGGTTTTGGAGCTGAGCTGAGTGAGCTGAGGGGGTGGTTTAACCCATGAGGGACCCACGTGTGTGCTGATGGTGGTTGTGGGTTGCTGAGCTGAGCTGAGTGGATGACCCGCGGTTACACCAGTGTATACAGCTAAGGCCATGATTCATCGCGAGTGTGTGTGTAGATAGGTACATTACCTAGTGACAGTGGGGTAAAGGAATTCTTGGGATTTTGTTAAACCCGAGTAAGAATCGCGTCGTGTCGGGGATTATTATTGTTCAGTGATATTTTGGTGAAACCTTAGAGTGGGGATGTGAATACTGGTATCAACACAGTGATAATATACGGAAACCCTGTTAACGATTCGTTTATTAAGTCCCAGTTATACTCACATATTCTCTAAATCTTTAATTTTTTTCCCCACTTATTGTGGGTGGTGGCAGCGTAATCGCCAGGTTTGTGGAGCCCTTCAAGTTAACATCAAGCTATAAGGGGGGGGCGCTACAAGTTGGTGGCAGCTGGTTAGGGATCCATTTCAGGGTTCCCCTTAACCACGTGCTAACACAGACACAGATAAAAGACAGTAATGGTGGCCTGGCACATGCCGCTGCGGATTAGTGAAAGGGTGCTGCATGAAACACGCACGCCCCAAATCCGCTGTTGACAATGAAGGTGAAGTGGGAAGTGAGGGTAGTGTGGATGTGGGTGATGTGGTAAGCGTGGATGCAGAGTGGAAGTGGATAAGGATGTGTGTGGATGTGGATAAGGATGATGGTGGATGTGGATGGATGATGAGGGTATCGATGTATTGTTAAAGGTACGTGCATGTGGATGTCGGGTGGATGTGGAGGGATGATGAGGGTATTGTTGTATTGTTCAAGGTATGCATGTGGATAATGATGTCGAGTGGATGTGGATGGATGATGAATGTGTGGATAGAGGGCTTATAATCCACGTGCACACTAACACATGTAAAAGGTACGGTAAGATTAGGTTACCGTACCTTACGGAAAGGGTACGGTAAGGTTAAGGTAACAGATAGTAAGAAGTAAAGTAAAAAATAACACTAATGTAGGGCAGGATAGATGGCCGTTGGAGCCAGCAGAAGTGGTAGTAATGGAGGAGGAACTTGAACAACCACCACTTAAAGAGAGGAGGCCAGTGAGGAGATACGTAGAGGAATGTTAATGACAGATGGTAAGAAGTGTTAATCTCTAGTGAGAAAGAGATTAACTTTCACCACTTTCTCTAGTGAGAGAGAGAAATTTTGATGAAGGTCCCCTAGACAGACTTGTAAAGGTTAGAAAACTTACTTTAGAGGGTGTACATAGATTACACTATACACTAGACCCGCAAAGGATTTCATTACACCCGAGGATGTACTTGGCTCTGAGCTTTGCTCGTTGGATGATTGACGCAGGAGTGTATGCCTCAATAAGGAGGTGAGCCTTATCCCAAGTTACGGAAGGGTATGGAGAAATTCCAGTCGTGATTTCTCCCTACGTGCCTATGCCTAGGTTTAGTGGGGTAAAGGAATAACCATTACAGACTCGAGGGATGAGTCCAGTCGCGACTCTATATGGCTTCGGCCTAAGTAAATAAGAGATGAAGTGAGAAGGTGAAGTAAAGTCATTACATTGATTATGGATCCCCAAACTGGTTAAATCTGCTCGTGGTGAGGGAGGTGAAGTAATTAAGAACGTATTACTACTTAATTATTGTGTTTGTAAAGTTCATTTGAGAATTGTATTGTCCAACTTAAGTATTTTTGTTTGTGGGTGGATAGAAGACCCTGTGTGAATTTAAAAAGGAGAGGAGTCATGATATGGTGTTTTATGTATGTTGCTATTTTTTTGTTATACTTAGTTAGATATCTGGTAGGATGCGTGATGAAGGACTGAGGAACAAGGATTTTTTTTTGGGGGGGAAGAAGCCATGTAATGCGAGAAAATTGGTTAATCCTGTGACTCACGATTGACGAAGAGTTTACATTGAGTGGTGAGAGTAAAGTAATATATAAATATCTAGTAATTAAATGCTCGCAATTTTCCTTCACTCCTCAGTCCTTAATCAGTAGCTATAGGTTCCGACAATATTTTATACCCGCGGTCGCTAGTGACGTCACGGCAAGAAGGCGAGGTGAGGAAAGACCAGGTTTCTCTCTCTCTCTGGCCATCTTTGGTAGCGACAACACACGCGCGGAGAGTTGTGTCGTACAACCCTTTTCGAAGGTATGTGTGGGG
Organism: Chionoecetes opilio; assembly: GCA_016584305.1. Classification (NCBI taxonomy): domain Eukaryota; kingdom Metazoa; phylum Arthropoda; class Malacostraca; order Decapoda; family Majidae; genus Chionoecetes; species Chionoecetes opilio. The sequence continues at coordinate 140,807 of JACEEZ010020616.1, read as the reverse complement.
CGGTGTATTTATAAGGATGTATAGGGCATTGATCAGTTATGTATTGGACATTATATATTCATTGGTTTACGTGTATTCAGAGTTTTGGAGCTGAGCTGAGTGAGCTGAGGGGGTGGTTTAACCCATGAGGGACCCACGTGTGTGCTGATGATGGTTGTGGGTTGCTGAGCTGAGCTGAGTGGATGACCCGCGGATACACCAGTGTATACAGCTAAGGCCATGATTCATCACGAGTGTGTGTGTAGATAGGTACATTACCTAGTGACAGTGGGGTAAAGGAATTCTTGGAATTTTGTTAAACCCGAGTAAGAATCGCGTCGTGTCGGGGATTATTATTGTTCAGTGATATTTTGGTGAAACCTTTGAGTGGGGATGTGAGTACTGGTATCAACACAGTGATAATATACGGAAACCCTGTTAACGATTCGTTTATTAAGTCCCAGTTATACTAACATATTCTCTAATTTTTTTTTTTTTTTCCCAATTATTGTGGGTGGTGGCAGCGTAATCGCCAGGTTTGTGGAGCCCTTCAAGTTAACATCAAGCTATAAGGGGTGGCGCTACACTATCATAATGTTTTTATAACATTATTAACACAACACTTCAATGTCTCCTGCATAAAGCGCAACTCCTCCACCTCTCCTGTCTAACCTGTCCTTGTAGAATAGCTTATACCCCGCAATCCCAACTTCAGGATTAAATACCTTGCCTGACATATCTAACCATATTTCTGCTAATGCTATTATATCAAAATATTCTACACTAGTTATTCCTCTCAGTAAATCTATCTTGTTTAAAATACTCCTACAGTTTGTATAGTAAACCTTTAAGCTACTCTTCTTCTTTTTGTCAATTTTCCCTATAGATTTAACTAAACCCTACCTCTCTCTCTTCTTTCGAATCACTTTAGTTCGCTGCCTTCTAAAATTATTCCTAGTGTCACTGGCTTTCTTTACTATGATCCCAGTGTCTAATCCCTGGCTCCCTATCTTAAAAAAACCTACAAGGCACCTACTTCCCTTTCAAGGGATTCAGACAAGATCTGAACCCCTTCATCGAAAGGTGCATCCCGTCTCTGTGGTAGAGGCTGATATGCCCAAAAAGAGGTCCCAGTTATCGACAAAGGCCCAACCATCGGCTATGCAAATAAATGCCAGCCACCAATTCAGAGCAATAGCCCTGGAGAACCACTCATCGTCAACAGAGCGTCTCAGAAGGACACAACACACCACAGGGACCCCACCCCTATCCCTAACTTACATAAAGCCTTCTTGAACCGTCGTAGCAGTTCCTTATCACTCATTGAACAATCAATGTCGTTTCCTCCTACGCTCAGGCAAACGATGGGCTTGCTCCCTTGGTCTGCTATGCACTCATCTATCTTATCACTAACATGACATATCCCCTTTCCTGGGAACACACCCGCTTTCTACGCATCCCGTCTATGTCACAAAACTCGCTGTCTAGGTACCTAATCTGGCTGTCCTCAAAAACCAAGATTTTACCTGCGGGTAGGGATGTATCATCTACCCTTTTATCCTTTACCTCCATCTTCCTCCTTTTGCAGTCCCGAGAGTACCTGAAATGAATTCCTGCACAATATCTGATCATCTCAACCTTCTTCTGCTTCGGACGAGCCCCTTCTTGCTCTACCACAGGGGTGGGGAACCATTTTACTACCAAGGGCCATTTGGATATTTATAACATCATTCGCGGGCCATACAAAACTATCAACTTAAAAATCAGCCTGCTTTTTTGGCCGACCAGAACCATACGTGAATTATACGTGTCTGTCCCGTCATTTATGTGTCCTATCCGTCCCGTAATGGACGTGCTTGTCCCTTAAAACTTACTTTATAAGTATTATGCATGCACTTGATAACAATTTATGTTGGTATGAAAAAAAAACCTCCTAGATAAATTGGCTTTCGAGTCTCGTCTGTGGTTGCCTTGGCAGGGCCTAACCAAATGGTTTTGCGGGCCTAATACGGCCCGCGTGGGCCGGACGTTCCCCACACCTGGTGTAAAGGCTTCAAAAAAGATAAATAATAGAAATTATTGAAAAAAATTGATAAACCTGACCAAATATATATTATAACCATTTTATAATGACCTTAACCTTTCCTGAATGTTGGTTGAAAAATTGGACAGAAATGGCGGAGTCTAAGCTGTACAGAGTCTAGACTCTAAAGTCCTAGACGGACGGACATTCGGTGAATTACAGTTAGATTATTATCACTTATATTATTATTATCATTATTATTATCATTATTATCTGTATTAATATTAATATTTTTATAATAATAATTAATTGTTATTGATATTGGCTCTTTGAGCTAAGTACTTTGGGCAGTTGTTCACGGTGGACCCTCTTATTGGGCAGCTATTTGGGGAGGCGGTGGCCGAGTGGTTAGCGTCTTGGAGTGCTGAACTCAATGTCCCGAGCTCAAATCCTGCCGGGGACAACTCTTTCAAGAGCCTGGTAGGGGACCAGATGGTTCCGAAGTCAAGTCTCACCAAGGAACAACTGTCAAATCCATCGTCGAGTGGCCGAAGCAACCAACATGCAGCGTATACCTGTCTGCCGATTGCGAGTGTGACGGTGGACTCGAGGGGCAGGATGAGCCTAAACTGAAGAACCGAACATCACAGAGAAATAGGATCATCACCTGAGACTACAGGTGTCACTATAAAAATCCAGCCTGTGCCACCAACGGGCGAGATCGACTGACATCAAGACTCTCCATAAGCCTACAGGCGCTATAGGCTACATTATTATAACGTAAAAATAATAATCCTCCCATTGATGAAACCGCACCCTCTCTTGACGAAGTCAGAGAGGCTGTAGCAATGTTGAGGGGTGGAAAGGCAGCTGCTGTTTGTAATATCAGTGTGGAACTCTTGAAAGCTGGGGTGGAGGCCATGATCCGGGTTGCATGCGGTCCTGACTGCCGTGTGGCATCATGTACCATTCCTCCAGACTAGAAAAGGGTGCTGGTCGTCCCTATCTTTTTTCTTTTTTTTGTACATCTATGCCTATAGCGCCTGTAGGCAGTGACCTCCAGGGCTCGGATGGTAGGCCCTGGAGGTTCACTTGAGGGCTATGATGGTTGGCCCTCGCCAGTGGTGGCGCAGGCATGATTTTTATTGTGAAGCATGTGATTAGAGGCTCATGCCGCCCCCCTAGCTCCTCCGATGCACTCGCAATCGAAGGTAGAGTTAAAGGACAGGACATGTGGGTGTTCTTAGGCCACTCGACGGTGCATAAATATTTTAAGTGGATTTATGGGTCTCACTCGGGATCGAACTCGAGTCTTCGTGAACGCCACTCGGTGACGCTAACCACTCTGCTACCACCTCCCCTGGAAAGGGAAAGGGGACAGTCAAGACTGCATCAATTACCGCGGTATTACACTGCTCAGCGTGCCAGGCAGCGTGCTTTCCCATCTATTACTGACACGGATCCACAGTGTTTTGCTGAAGCATCAGACACCTTAGCTGTCTGGGTTCACGCCTGGCAAGTCACCAAAGGACCGTATCCTAGCGCTTCGTGTCCTGGTGGAACGCCAACGTGAGTTTCGACAGGAGATGCTTGCAGCCAAAATTTATCTCTAGAAGTCGTTTGAGTCAGAGCATCGTGAGTCACTCTGGGATCTGCGACTTAGCGGGATTGCTGCAAGGACTATTGATTTGATGACTGCCCATTACTCTGGGACTTAGAGTGTTGTGAAGTGTGCGGGATGTGTATCCAGCTTTTTTCCTGTGAATACAAGAGTGAGGCAAGGCTGAGCCCTTGCCCAATCACTTTTGCAATACATGTATGGACACATGGGTATTGGGCAAAGTTGTAGATCAAAGTAATTGTAGAGCATCCCTCGGCAATACCAAGAGCACTGATCTTGTTTTTGCCGATTATGCAGTAATATTTGCTGAGTCGCTGGAGGTCCTGTTGATAGCTTTCGAGGCGCTGCACGAGGTGGCAAAGCCTTTGGAAACTTGATATCCTCTGGCTCAAGACCAAGGTCCAGGTGTTTAAAAGCCTACTAGATGAAACAGTACAGTCGGCTCGTGCGTGTGGCGAGGACATTGAGAACATGGAAAGTTTTACATACCGTGGTAGCGCAGTCCATAATGACGGCGAGTTACGTAAAGAAGTCTTACGGTGGATTGGCATCGCCCATGGTGTTATGGACCCGCTCAGCACGAGTATTTGGCGTTGTCGGTACCTGTGGAAAAGAACAAAGATCCGGGTCTTCAAGTCGATTGTGATCCCTGTCTTACTTTATAGATGTAAGACATGGACACTAGATTGCGACTTGAAGAGGCGAATCGATGCCTTTGGTAATAAGTGTCTTCGCAGAACCATGGGGTATCGCTAGGATGATTACTTGTCAAATCAGCGATTGCACCGTGAGACTGAATCAAGGCCTATTATCTGCATAGTCCGTCACCGTCAACTTTGGCTATATGGGCATATGGCACGCTACCCTGAAACCGATCCTTCCCACCGGGTTGTATCTGTAAGAGACAATCCGGCGTGGAGGAGGCCAAGTGGGCACCGACAAGGCTCGTGGCTGGGGTAAGTTGATGTTTCCTGTCGAGAGTTGCTTGGTGTAGGAAGAGAGCCTGCATTGGGACTCACGCTTGGTGACCCCCGAGAGGTGCAACGTAGGGTGGGTGAGGAGACGCGCCCCCCAGCGTATGTCTCCAGTGATTGATTGATCGCTATTGATAATATTTCCAACATTATAAATGTTGCCTTAGCCTATTATTTATTAATTTACTAAACAGGAATGTAACTCACGTATGTACATAAAAACACACACAGATTTACTCACACACACGCACACGACGCCACCGATGGTGAAGTGGATACAGCGTTGGTGCGCAATTATGTGGTTAGCCGGTTAGAATTCTTGCTCGCTCCCGGGGATCTTTCACTGACAAATTCGGGCGGCTATTGTCCCCTTTGAGCAGGAAGATGTGGGTGTGTGATGTTTGAGGTTTTAGTATTACCCGAAGATCGGTCATAATGAAATATAAGCTCGCTCCGGGAGGATGAAACTGGTCATCACGAGTACGGCTCGCGTGGACAAGACCATGGGTGAATGACAAACACACCCACACACACACACACACACACACACACACACACACACACACACACACACACACACACACACACACACACATACACACAAAAGCACACACACACAAATGCACACACACTAAGACATTCACACACACAAAGGTACACACACGCACACACACAAACCACGCACACAAGCTGGGCGGTCTCGAGCGGTTAAAACCCGAGCCCCTGTCTACCCAGAAGTGAATGGGTACCAGGTGTTAGCCGCAGGTTGTGTCCCGCTTCCCGGGGCGATAACTTCGGTCGTCATTAAGCACTAAGGAAGCAAAATAAAAATGTAGCTATGGTGACGGGGCCATCCAAGTGTAGCTCAAGCCTTGTGAAATACAACTAGATGAATAGAACTATATGATTACACATAAACACACACACACACACACACACACACACACACACACACACACACACATACACACACACACACACACACACCACACACATACACACAAACACACACACACACTCACACTCACACTCACACACACACACACACACACACACACACACACACACACACACACACACACACACACACACACATACACACACACACACAGGTACACACATACACACATTGTCGGTCCCTCAATAAATCTGCAAACAATTTTTGTTTTCTGCACAATCTTTCGTTATATATATATGGCACGGGCGCCACCAACGCTTTGCTGAGACAGTCTGTTAAAAGCTAATTGAGGAAATTACCGGATAAATAGAACAATAAATATTCGCCGAGTATTAGGCAATCAGCAAAATGGGTCAACTTAATCATTCCTCAATATCCGCGAGCTGTGTCAAATGTCGGAATAAATCAATGAGTTGCCGCTTGCGTAAACACGCGATCGTGACCCCCTATGGACCTCTGGCAATTAAAAAAATGCAACGAGTCATTATTATGCGCAGCTAATGAGTACTGCTGAAAAATTATAACATTGCCAGCGGTAACTTTTGTATGGAAAGTAGTTTTTTTCTGATGTTCTCGTAAGTGCCTTTTACTTCCCTTTGTAAATATTTGCAGCTTTTGAAAGTAATATGTGTAAATGGCCAAAGCCACTATTTTCCTATGTTTTAAAGGATAAAGAGAAAATTTGTAAAATGTTTTTAATTAAGGTTCAAAAGTCTGCTACCTAATACAATGGTAGTTGTCTGACATGTTGCGGTTAGGAAAGCTATTAGTAAAATATTATCTTTATTATATTCTACTTTGAGTTATCATATTAACAATAACTAATATTACTGCTATTACTACTAATATTACTACGACTATTACTACGACTATTATTACGATGATTACTACCACTACTACTACGACTACTACTATACGACAACAAATACGATTTATAGTAGTAATGTTACTACGAATACATCTGCTACTACAACCACTCCTACTACCACTATTACTACTACTAACACCACTACTACTAGTGCTGTTACTGCTACAACTAGTACGACTACTACTATTACTAGTTACTACTACTACTACTACTAGTAAAGGTAAAGATGGCGGCATACGCTATGCTGCGCGCGGACTTGGTGCTCATCTCCGTCGCATTAGCATTTGAGCCTGTGGTGGGTGAGAACCTGTTACCCCGGGACGCATAGCGTTAGTGTGACATCCGGGTTGCATATTTCCCATGTGAGTATGTGGTTTCCGAGTGAAGACGCCTGGCTGTAGCTCCGAAACTAACCATAGGATTTTATCGAAAATACCCTCATTGTGATTCTCACACAAAGTTACCGTTAACTGTCCAGGAAATCTAACCTACCCTAACCGTAACCTAACGTAACCTAGCCTGACGTGCTCAAGAGTAAACGCGACGTACTGTTCCCGAAAACGGGAATATGCATCCGAGTTACCAGACCACCTGGACCTGCGACCAGGACCTCCAAAGTTACCTTCCGCAGGTTTCCCCAGGTACACATTTATCAAACCCGAAAGGGAAGAGGGCAGCTGGTTTGGCTGGCCACCGACTTGCCCTGGCCCGGATTTGAACCAGGGCCCGCATATTCGTAGCTAGGCGCGCTAGACAGTACTGTCTAGTGACTCTAGTCTATGTCTAGTCTATGTATGTCTAGGCGACATGCTATGTACTACTAGTACATAGTATGTTATCCTTTACCTCTGACATACGAGTATACTGCCATCCTTTTTACTTTTCTTTTAATATCACCACAAGTGTTATATAGATTCGCCTAACCTACTTTATATTATGTTTTCTCGATATGAAAAAAAAGGAAAATAAAAAAAAAGAATACTCGTGACAAGATAAGCCTACAACTTTAAGATGAAATTCTGAAATGCTGTGTGAAAAAGGAAAAGATAAAAACAGAAACGATACAGGTAAAAAATAAGATACAACTTAGATGATATTCTGAAATGCTAGAAAACGTTATGAAACTTATAATGTCGTGTTTAAGTATACAATTACACGCAACAACAAAATATTGAGCTTTGTGTTCATATAAACAAGAATAATGATGATATCGTCAAAGAACCTCAGATAAGCTTTCGAGTTTGCGGAAAACTGAGTAAGTTTAACTTTGCCCTTGGCTCGAAATGACGCACTAGCTTCAATGATCTGACGTATAAGAACAAGTCTCTTAGACAAGTTGATAACACATCTTGTAACGGATGGCTGTCATGTGCCAAGGACGTGGCTGAAAACAAGGCTAGGGCCAAGACAGGGACGAAAACGAAAACCTGGATTAAGATATAAACGAGGATGTAAATGAAACCAAGGACGAAGACAATGACCAAAACGGAAATATGAATTATGAATAATATGAGTGTGAATATAAATATTATAATATGAATAATATGATGGAAAAGAAGAAGAGGCTAAGAAAAATTACCACAACCAGACCAAAATAAAAAAAAATTGAAAGTGGAATACGGTCGCCTTTAGAACAAGCAACCAGGTTGTTCAGAGAAAACGACAACGTTAAGGAAAGAGGAATACATGGATGACAGGAAGAGAAACAATTCACGGAAATATAATAATATATTCTTCGTTTCCTACATTTAATGTTCTGGCTGAGGTGTCATAAAAGTCGTCGATCTTGGTGTTTCGCCATTGGAGTACATTTTTTTTTTTCGTAAAAATAATGGGCGAATTGAAATGCAGCGCCGACTTAATTTACCTCTCTCTCCCTCTCTC
>JACEEZ010020616.1:115000-130000 GCA_016584305.1 Chionoecetes opilio | reverse complement strand
TTTTGTGTAGCGAGACAGCGGAAGAGGGATAGGAATGCAGTTAGCAAGTTCAGAAGAGCAGTAAACATGACAATAGCGATATAAGATAGCAATAGAGACAACATTGCGGTGGTGATTAAGAGATTGGAGATAATCAGTTAAAAACGGGAAGGTGAAGGGACGATAAGCTTTTGAATCTATTATGTTTATGAATGATGTATGAGTTGATCCCCCTATAAGATGAAAGGTATAGTAGTCCATAACATTAACGGATAAGGCCCCTGTACAGAACAAACCGTTGGGAGGGAGATACAAAATGGACGCAGACATACAGACACCTATTTTCTTAGAAGCTGATTTAGCAAAAGATGATAGGTAAACTTTCCAGCTGTGATTTTTAGTATGGGATAGCCCAAGAATGCTTTAAATTATTAAAGGGAGACAGCTGAGTGTCATTGAAGGATAGACGATAGTTGTCTGGAAGGTTGTATCGAGTAGATAGGTGAAGAAATTGGGATTTTTCTTGGCATTGAAGAAACGATTAAGGTTTGCTTTACCCCATTCAGAAAATAAAGAATGATCAGAAGTTAAAAGCTCTGTGGCATCCCTCCGTGAATCAATTAATTCCTGTAGAGTTGGACGTCTATGAATGAGGTTGAAAAATACAGGGTAGAGTCTTCAGCATTGGAGTGGGTAAGGCGTTACGGTAGACTTAGAAGATCATTAGTAAATAATAGAAAGAGTGGGTGGTAGGACAAAACCCTGAGGAACTAAACTATAGGTATACTTAGATGAACAAAAACCGTCTACAACGCCTGCAATAGGCGTTGTATTAAAGTATTAAAGTTTTGTTAGAAAGAAAAGTTGAGATGAAGGAGCAGATATAAAAATAGAAACCTAAAGCGAGTAGTCTGGAAATAAAAATATTGTGCCAGACTTTACCAAAAACGTTTGATATATGATCGACAACAGCAAAAGTTTCACCAAAACTTCTAAAATAGGATGACCAAGATTCAGTTAGGATTAGAAGATCGTCAGTAAGTCACCCTTTACGGATATTGTACTGGCGATTAGATAAAAAATTATGGGTAGATAGATGTTTCAGAATACTCTTACTAAGGATAGATTCCAAAGGTTATATTATAAAGGCAGGCTGTATAATGGCAGGAAATTGGTCTTTCCCGAAATCGGCTTTGGAAAGGCAGAGAGAGACAAGCAGTTTGACCAAGCAGGGTGCAGTAAAAAAAATAACGGTATTTAAGAACTATAATCGGAGGAACTCAGTCAGGACCGTAAGCTTTCAGAGAATCAGAGACCAGAGAATCAAAGACCAGAGAGGGCATAGAAAACATATTTCCAAAAATCTTGATATCACCTATAGTACTATAGTCAAAGGCGGAGAAGAAGGAGGATGAATAAGCCGAAAATCATCCAGAATGGAATTATGTGAAAAGGTTTGAGCGAAGAGTTCAGCTTTAGAAATAGATGAGCCATACGTGGAGCTATCAAGGTATAGCATAAAAAGAAAAATTGAAGAAGAAAAATTGCTAGATATATTTTTAACTCGGTGCTAGAAGTCAGTGAGTGAGTGAGTGATAAAGTGAGTGAGTCAGGCTGTGTCTGTGTGTGTGTGTGTGTGTGTGTGTGTGTGTGTGTGTGTGTGTGTGTGTGTGTGTGTGTGTGTGTGTGTGTGTGTGTGTGTGTGTGTGTGTGTGTGTGTGTGTGTGTGTGTGTGTGTGTGTGTGTGTGTGTGTGTGTGTGTGTGTGTGTGTGTGTGGGTTATCACCTAGTTTATTCACCTAGTTGTATTTTACAGGGCCTGAGCTACATTCGCATGGCCCCGTCTCCATTGCTACATTTTATCATTCATCATTAGTTCTTAGCGTTGGCCGAATCCATCACCCCGGAGGCGGGTCACAAACCCTTGGCAAACACCCGGTACCCATTCACTGCCGGGTGAAAAGGGGCTCGGGTTTTAAGGAAACAGCCCATCTATCTCCGCTCCGTCCTGGGATTGAACCCGGAGACTACTCAACAGAAATCGGTGAAACTAGTGTTCCCTACAAAAACAGCATAGGATCTAGCAGTCGAAGCACTGGAAGCGATTGATCAACTTGTCGATACACACCAGATTGCTAGTGAGAACAAACTGAAGCTCAAAGTTTATATTGCATTTGTATCGGATATCATTGAAGATTCACAAATTATTCAGTCACTTCAAGAAAAAAACCAACATATATCAAATAAAATGGAACAAGAGAATGATATGAAACTGCTGTTTATGAAACCCAGGACACCCGGCTTCAAAACTGCCGTTGTCTCTTGTATCGCCACACATCAGGAAAGCAATTGAAAAAAATGGCAACCGTGTATACTTACATCTTTCGAGATGCAGAGTGAATGATCACTACTGGGTACAACGATGTGGTATACGTATGGGATATGGCCACAAAACAACACACTGCCATGCAAAGGAGCCAATTTCAGGCCACTGCCGAGGCCTACGAAAGAAAAGGCCTGTTCGGTGGGGAGGTGAGAGAGTAATGACGAGACAACAGTACCGTAGATAACTGTATAGTCGCCAGCTGCAATAATATCGCCAGCCGCTATATATTGCGATTATAGCATCACTACTGATTTTTATGTGCCACTGAAGATGATACACAGTCGTTTATATCATGACTGTATAATGAGTCGTTTATATCATGACTGTTTATACCCTGTTTCAGTGTTGTTTTATGCTTTGTATCTGCAAGTATATACGGTTTCAAATTTCGCTCCTCGTTTGTTTGTTTTTCGCGCGACGACGACGGCGGGAGTGCACTCAGAACATAAACACTAATTGACAACCTTCTTGTTGGTCGCCACGCTGGTGATATTTTTGTAATTTGTTCATTTATAGCCATAATATGACGCAGATGAAGACACAAAATGACACAGGCTCTCCAGATAGCCCCTTCTAAATTTCCTGAAATCATAGATGTAGAAATGTATTTCTACATCAAATGTATTTAAATGTAAAGTATTAACGCCACCAGACGTCTGTATATCGAAACAAACGTTGTCCTGGCGACTTTAGTGTTATCTACGGTAGTGCTTCATTTTATCAGTGCTGATTCAAACGTGGAAGTGAGAGGTCACGTCGTGTCTCCAATAGGACGAAAGTTGAGACATATTTATTGAGGTAAACATGTCTTTTATGTGTTGTGTCACAAATTGTACAGAAAATTATTGAAAAGGACCAAGAGTCAGTGTTTTTTCTTTTCCAAAAAGTGAGGATGAGTCGGACAAGTGGTAGCAGGCTATGAAGAGAGACCACTACACTCAAAATAAAAACAGCAGGGTAAGTAATATGGTATACCGGGTATACTGTTGTAATCTATTTAAAAAAAGTAAAACACGTTTAACTTGAATTGTTAGTATTCATCTTGGAATTATAGGTGAATAAAACTGTATTCCTTCGGTAACCCTTATCCTCGAGATACTTAATTCTTATATGGTTCATACAAATTATGGTATGTCCTGCCTGTCATTCTGAATATTCCAACCCTTTCACGCACGAAAAGTTTAATAAGTTTTTCCGTCCACTGCGACATCAGTCTGGGGCTCTCTAAGGGGCCGCGCGTAATGGCCTGACTCTGCGGCGAATGTTTTGGTTATGTTATCAATTTCAACCACGATTATTCTTTTTTCCTGGCATTATTATATATCGTTGGTTTTGCAAGAGATTATTCTGCCTTATGAAAGACAAAAATAACAAGAAATGCAAGTAAATAGCGGAGTTTAACGACTTAGAAAAAACATTGAGTAAAGAGAAATAAGAAATACTTACGTTCACCACTTCGTAGCTCGATACTTCCTGAGTCAACTTTTTATGGGTTTTTTTGCCAATAAAAGCGGAGTTTTATGAGGATTCCAACACTACCATTAGAATTTTCATATGGCCAGTAGTTCTTGAGAAAATGGAGGAAAACTGAAACACATGTTGGAAGACGGATTAGGCTACAAGTATGGCAAACTCGGCTCGGGACACGTTTTAAAGGGACGGGCAGTCCGCGCTGACAGGCTGCCTGCTGAGAGTTAGCTGGAACACAAGCCCTTATCATTTCAAATCCACCCTCACGAGCGAGTTGACAATTAGTTTATTTTATAGGCCTAGCCTGGATCTTTGACGCAGTATATTTTGACGCGATTCTGATAAATACTTTATTTATGGCGAATTTTTAAATGTTTTTTGACGCAGTTCGTGTCAAAAGCTCAGATGTAGACGGGCCCGTTTTGACGCGATCGCGTCACCTTGCGTGAAAGAGTTAATGGTTAAACAGGGTTGGCAAAATTACAAATAACCGAAATATTCAATTAGGAAATAACAACGGCAGAGTTATGGGCAGGGAGGTTAACAATACTCTTCAACTCTTTTTCAGGTATGTAAACTGCACTTCAAACCAAATGATCTACGTATATATGTATATGATACTACGTTCTCCGATGAACCAACTGAAATAAAGCTGACATATCTTTACAAACTTTACAACAACAGAATGAAAGCATGTATTTTGGAAGAGGGATGGATTGGTGCAAGCTCTACATGTCTGATAATACTTAGCAATATTTAATTTTAATTATGCAGATTTCTTATATCAAGGAAGTACAATGCTTTTGTTAATGCATATACTGTATAATACATGTTATTAAAATGTATATAATGTACATCTTTTTCTTATACTTTACCTTGCTTGTGTAATGCTTATTTATATGTATGTAACTTGTCATAAACAACTAAGAAAAAATTATTAATAAAAAATATAATAACTTACAGTGAGACACTACAGCAGTTAACAGGAGAGAGATGGTTAAGTCCGCCCGGTGAACCCTCATCTCAGCGCACTACTTTTGTGACGTATTACCCCCACCGACCAGGCCTTCTCTTTCGTGGGCGTCTTCACTGCGCCCAGAAGCACATGTCCAACAACTGCACAAACAAGGAACAACTGAACTGAAATTTGTCATCACTGCACAATCAACAGAAGAGAGGAAACTAGACATTCCCCGTTCAATACGGAATGCCCAACTTTCATATTAGCCAAGCTCAATGTCATCCACCGAACGATGCGCTGGGTGGATGAAGGAACAGAAGCAACTACAAAAAATTGGTTTAACTCTTAGCACCGATGAAACACATGCTAAATATTTGAGAAATACACAAAGTGCTACAAATACACATGAACAGAAAAACACAAACACGGAGGCAAGGATGCCAATAATGATATGCTGCAATATTGAGGGCCGATGCCGAGTATAAAACGACATAAGACTAAAATGTTACAAGAAATAGCTTTTGAGTAGAACAGTGCTCTAATTTGTATCACAGAATCCCATCTTCGAAGTGAAATAAGAGATGCCGAAGTAAAAATCGATGGCTATGAAGTTTATCGAGCTGATAGAGCTAAGTAGCTGGATACTGGTGAAATACCTTGTCTCCTATAACACGGACAAATATAGAAGTGGGCCGAGAACGGAACCAAAAAATTATAGACCGGTGTCACTTACTTCACATATAATACAAATATTCGACCGTATAGTTGTAAAAAAAATTACTAAATATCTGGAGGAACAATCGCTTTATAACAAGGGTCAACACGGATTTAGAGGTGGAAGATCGTGCGTGTCGCAGCTTCTTCAAAACAGGATGGATATTTTGAGTGTTTTAGATGACGGGGACTGGGCAGATGTCATCTATATAGACTTATCTAAGGCATTTGACAAGGTTGACCACTCGATCTTATTGCAAAAACTGAAACATACTGGGATCAGAGGTAAGCTACACAAGTGGATCAAACACTTTTTCACTGATAGAAGTCAATCAGTAATGGTCGAAGGAAGCGAATCCAATGAGTCAGAAGTGAGAAGTCGTATGGCACAGAAGGGCTCGGTGATTGGCCCCTTGCTTTTCCTCATATATATCAGTGATATCGACCAGAGTATACAGTATTGTAAAACAACCTCATTCGCAGACGACACTCGACTCCTGGGCATTGTGAGAAGTGAAGATGATTATGAAATGATATAAGATGACATGAAAATTATATATACGTGGCCGCCAAATGTTGTGGCGGTCGGACTTCCTGATGCCGTCAGTGACACGCTCACTCAAAGTCCCACAAAATATTCGTAAAACATAAAAAATCAAGAAACTGTGTAACTTACCGGTATCCTAGTACTTGATTGCATTCCCTTTCCTCTTTATAACATCCTGCAGTCTGTTAGATAAAGAGTCTGCAAGTTTTTGAAGAAACTCCTTTGGTAGTTCCTCCCACAATTTTAACAGTGCAGCTTCTAACTTCGCCACTGAACTAGTGTCCACTTCTTGAAGCTTCCTTTTCATTATGGACCAAAGATTTTCTATTGGGTTCAAGTCAGGACTATTAGGAGGCCAGTCAAAGCATTCGATAGCACACATATCCAACCATTTCTTAACAACGTTTGCCCTGTGACAAGGGCACCGTCCTGCATAAAAGTTTCTGCCCTACACTTGTCGTAGCAGGTTTCAAGATTGTCATGCAGGATGTCTAAATATCGCTCACTGTTCACAGTAACACCTTTTTCAAGAAATACGAGGTTACCCACTCCATAATATGAAAAGCAAGCCCATACCATGAGATAATCTGGGTGTCTTACTCTCTCCAAGGTGTACCAAGGGTCATGTCGGTCTGAATTCTTGGGCCACCTCACTTTTGCAAAGTTAGTTCCTGTCACTGTAAAGACACTTTCATCCGACCATAATATGCGTCGAACTTTCTCTAGTGGCCAGTCTTTGTGTTCTTTTGCAAAAGTGAATCGCTTCATCTTGTGATGAGGAGTTAGGAGTGGCTTTACAGCGGCAGATCTTAAAAAGAGTCCGAGATCACGTAACACATAACGCTGCACACTTCTCACTGACACATTACCTAGTAAGGCAGGATTGTTTTCCTTCACTTCACGTGCTGTGCTTGTTGGTTTGACATTCAGCTGCCTTTTTATAACGTGTAAAGTCTTTGAGGCACATTTCCTTGGCCGTCCAGTCTTCGCTAAGTGTGTAGGCGTCTCTCCGTCCAAGGCATCACGACAACGTTTTAACCACCACTCAACTGTCCTTTTTGCAATTCCTGTCTGTTCTACGATAGCTTTTGCACCAAACCCATCCCTATGTAAGGCACATATGGAGCTTATAGTATCCTGGGATATAATGCGCCGAGGAGCCTTAACGCAATAAACGAGTGCACAGTTTGAAAATATCCTCGTAACTAATGACGAAAGAAGTGAAACAGTGCGTGCACTCACACTGTCCTCCTAGATTGCACTGTCTTGCTTAAATTTAACGGTCATACCCCTGCGGTGTTGCTAAGTGTCAGTGTCTTGTTGCCATGTCATCAATTTTTAAATCCCGATTGCTCGAGTTCCATGAAAAAACATTTGAAAGGTTATTAATTTGGCGGCCGGTGCATCATGCCAACTCGCGCAGACCGCCACAACATTTGGCGGCCACTGTACACTGTAACTAGGCAGAAAGAAATAATATGATATTCAAAAGCACAAAATTCGAGTTATTGAGATAGCGACACACGAAGCAGGAAGTGGCCGAATAGGACTATACAACACCGGAAAGAGGAATTATAATCCAGAGCAACCACTTGCGAGATCTGGGAATAACAATAAGCGATTACGCTAGCACGCTTCGATCGTCATATTGATAATATTGTAGCAAAGGCCATAAAGAATATGGGATGGATTTTTAACATTCATTTAACATTGAACATTCAAAACAAGAGAACCACGTACGTTAATAATATTATTCAAGGCCCTGATACTAGCATTGGTTGAATACTGTTGCCAGTTATGGAACTCCACAAACATCGGCTAAATCAGACAACAAAATGGGAAGAGTATAACGAACGTACACGGCCTGAATCGAAGGGCTGAACAACATGGACTACTGGAAGAGACTACAGCATTTGGACATGTACTCACTGGAGAGATTAAGGGAGAGATATGTAGCAATGTACTTGTGGAAAATAATTAACGAAATGATACCAAATCTGGAAAACGAAGATAAATAAAAACGACATACAATAGCAGAATAGGAAAATTGACGGCTTTGAAGTATGAAAAACCTATTTTTGGGTCCACGATAGAGCTAGTGTACTAGCTAAAGAGAGAGGATCGATCGCCACCTAGGCGAAAAACCTGGGTAATCCGGCAACCTTATCTCTCACCTGGTTAATAACGAAATTAAGCCAGGCTGCACTAGAAATTTCAGTACAAGGACTAACTACTAAGAAGAAGAACACGTCTGGCAGTCACGCGCCGGCATCAGTCACTACCAGCAGATGTCAGACAGTCATATCCATCCCAAAAAGCTTCCCCTGGGAGAGAGGCTGAAAACTTGGTGAGGAAGAAAAGGTGGGAGGGCGAAGGCCGTGCACTAGCTCTGTTGTGGATCCAAAAATAGGCTTTTCATATTACAAAGCCGTCATTTTAGGTCCCCTTAGAGCTAGTGCACTAGCTACCTGCCACTTGGAGACGAGGCAAGAAGCCCCCAACATCCGTGGGGAGAAGGAAGGCAACTGCTCAAGAAAACAAAAGGAAACGAAAAGCACCCACAAGAATCAGGCGGAATCGCCATGGCCAGGCACGCTGACCAACCACCACACCAGCCTACGCCGGAAGGTGAGAGCCCAGGGCAACACAAGGCGAGTCCACGACGAAGTAAGAGAGGTAACGAGCCACAAAGCACGAGGCCGGACTCTACGGTCCCCATACCCGCACCAGCGGGTCACCCGCCCAGGACGCAGATTGAGCCAAGCAACGTCTAAGCGCCGAAACACAAAGGGTGGAAGGCGTCCCCCACCCTCCAAGCCGGCACCACAACCAGCCGGAGACGGAGGACCTCCCGCCCGTCCCTACCCAGGACCTCGGGCGAGAGGGAGAGGGAGACAGCAGACCCGTCCTGCGAGATGCGAGAAGACACGTCACTGGGGGAAACTGGACAGCGCCCTCAGTGAGAGGCCCGAAACCCCGTCGCCAGGGCAACAAGGTACAGGATCGACCGTAGGAGGAAATGCCCGGGAGTGCCGGACCAAAACTGGTCACCCAGGAGGTACCGGAGGACGTTCACCAGGGAACAGAAGGAGACAGGACGACAGGGGGGTATTCCACCAGTTATTCTGGTGGAATAACAGTAGAGTCACCGAACGTCGGTCCAGGACTAAACCCCAGCCGTATTCGCCCAGCCAGCGCCGCCAGGTGAGTAGAGATAGAGACAGAAGACCACCTCCTGTTGGTGCTCAGGAAGAAAAGGAAACCCAGTATCACTGACCCCGAAACGCGACAGTTTGAGGAAAGACAGAAAGGCTGACCAGAGGGACCCGGACTGCCTAGCAGAGGACTGGCGGAGGGCCAGTAAAAGTCCGTCGCAGCCGCGGCCAAGCCGATCGACTGAGGGAGGCACGGAGAAATACCAGTCGGGTAGCGGCAAGGTGGAAGAAATCCCGGCAGGGAGCTCCTCCAGCAGAGCGAGGATCCCCAAAAGGAACAGGGGATGGACACCAGGCCCACAGTACGGAGAACCAAGGCTGCGCCGGCCAGAGAGGAGCCACCAAGGGGACCCAGCCCCTGTAGGACCGCAGTACGTTGCACACCTTCAGAAGGACGCAAGTGCAGGGAGGAGGAAACCAGGTAAACAAGGCGCCACCTGTTCCAGTCATCCATGAGGGCGTCCGGGCAGCATTTTCCCGTTTTCTGGAAGAGTATGTGGCGTTTACTCTTGAACACGTCAGGTTAGGTTACGTTAGGTTTCGGATAGGGTAGGTTAGGTTTTCCGGCTCATTATATGGTAACTTTGTGTGGGAATCACAATGAGGGTATTTTCGAAAAACTCATATATATATATATATATATATATATATATATATATATATATATATATATATATATATATATATATATATATATATATATATATATATATATATATAATTATTATATGGTTAGTTTCGGAGCTACAGCCAAGCGTCTTGAGTAGGAAACCACATACTCGCTTAGAGAACGGAAATATGCGTCCGGTCCACCCTTGTCAAAAAGGACTGCTGCTGGGACGCCTGGACGCGCGAAAAGGGCCAAATCCGGAATGTCCCACTGCCGACAGAGAACTGCAAGGCGCTCCGGACGAAGCTGACCCTCCACCAACGCACCCACCCCGGAGGCGAGAGAGGGCGGCGGTCCATTGTATCCCCACTCTCGGTAGGAACCTGGTAGACAGGTGGAGGGGGACATGGGCCACCAGGACCAAAATACGCACCAAAAGGGGCAAAAGAAGGACATACCTGGAGGTCCCCTGTGGAGCAAAACAGTGGACGGCGACCATGGTGACCATCCCGAAGCAGAGACCGTCACCTGGGGGACCGGATTCGACCGGAGGAAGAGGAGAGGGACCAGCAGCTCCCTGACATTGATGTGGAGACTCCACTTCTCCACTGATCACTCACCGAAATCCTACCGTCTGACGGAGGATCGGTAGCCTCACCCGACAACAGAGGCATCAGCCAATACAAATAACATGGGAGGCGAAGGCAACCACCGGGTTACGCAGTGAAAGCGCCTCCCACCAGCCACGTGTCCAGGAGCGAGAAGGCCTGATCATGTCGCGGGTATTCTCCGGGACAGTAGCGTTCACCGTCCTGACAAGTCGACGGAGCCAGCCTCGGAGAGTGACCGCTGCAGCGAAGGTTAGCGAGCCCAGATGGAACTCCCAGTGGTTCCACGACGGAGGTAGGGACACCGAGGCTCGGCAGAGGTGGTGAAGGAGCATGGCCGCCGTCACCTCCGAGACGAAACTGTGGCAGAACGGGAGCCCCATTGCACACTCAGCCAGGAGATGCGTTGGGCAAGAGAAAGGAAGGACCTTCCCCTATTGACCAGAAACCCATCCCCGGCGCCGCCGCCACCGCCATGGCCCGGTCCAGCATGCGAGCAGTCCCCGGTCGGGACGGAGCGGTCACCAGCCAAGTGGCCAGACACATGAGGAAAGTCACGGAGGGGGTCGCCGAAGTGGCGGCAGTCTTAAGTCCCGTCCACACTGTGCCTCATGCAGAGATACACGAGGCAGGTCGATGTGTTGAATGCCCACCCGAGTGTCCAGACTGTGCCTCACCGCCATGGCGGCGAGGCGACGCTCCGTCACAAGTTTGATTGATGTTCATTGCAATTTTTGACCAGCTATATCAGCTTTATATATATACCAGCCAATATATATATATACCACCAATATATATTATATATACCAGCTTTGACCTCAGTAAAAGGTGTCAGCACTCAGCATCCGCTACAAGACACTCAGACACTCGGACATCCTGTCTTAGTATAGATTAACACATAAATATATAACCAGTACGCTAATATCGCTCTCCCCTTATAACAATGCGTCCTCGCATTGTACAAAGACATGTATACCTAACTGGTGTTACATCGTTGTGTATCTATACCGATTCTCAGTGTTGCCAATCCTTACAAATACAAGGTGAATACAAGGTACAATCCTTACAAATACAAGGTGAGGGTTTACATGACAACATAGCAAAGAGGAATGTTTGGTATAACAGGAGTAATGATATAAGGACAGTGCACTTAAGGTCATCAATAAACTGGTAAAATACTTTACAACAGAATCTAAACATGAGTTATTAGAATAAAAATGAACTCAAAGTCTGTTAGTAATGTGTTAATATACCTGCAAATATTAAGAAATGCGTTTGCCAAAACTCTACCGCGTAGTCACTTAATAACACGAAGTGTGGAGTGAAGATAAAACACAGCAGGGCCTTGAGCACGTGAGTAATAGCACTGGCAGTATTTATTTATTATTTATATTTTAAGACCTGCTTCTTTAAACTTAAGGAGTAGATGCGGCTTGTAATGCCAATAAAATCTGACTCCGGGTCGGTACTAAAAATTATCACCACATTAAGATATGCATATGTATTATTTGCATACCAAATAAAAGTGATAGGAACTGATTTCAGCTCAAATAGTATTATAACTCAATCAAAAATGTTGTGCTGGGAGTGCAAAAAAAAATGGCAGTAACTTCCCTTGACATTGGCATTTGCTGCTTTTAAGAGTTTATTAATTTTATTTAATTATATTATTTCGTTATTTATGAACCTATTATTTACAGAGTACAGCTTCTCAGCTAATAAAAATATAGACTCCGGGTCTGTAATATAAATTTTCACGTTAAGATATGCATGTATGTTATTTCATGGCGTATCAGAGAGTAATGTATTTATTTAATCATTCTCTAAGAAGTGATAAGAGCTGCCTTCAGCTAGAATAGTATTCTAAACAATAAAATGTGCATAAAGAGTGTCAATGGCAGTAATTAATCTCTTTTGACACGAGCGCCTGTAGCATTAGGCTGCTAAATTAATAGTTTTTGTGTTATAATATCCTTACATAGACAAAAATATTTCCTGGCAGATAAACTTGGCGAAATAGCTCTAGTGGCCTGAGGAAGAGTCTTCGGCAGGGGCAAAAGAAAAAAATACTACCTGCAACGGATGTGTTAGAATTAGACTTCGAGTTAGCAGAGGAGATTATCTGAGGTGCAGTAAGGTTATTTTATGTTACAAACGGAGGTACTCGGAGGTGATTACAGTTATCCCTCAATTCAAGAGTTAATTCCTCAAACAAAAGGGTAACTTCCCTGTACTGTCATTTCCTGCTTCCTCAGAGACTAGGAGTACATCTGCTATACTTATACATACTAGCAAATAATTCACTCACATTCTAACTTTTGTTTAAGAGTCAATAAATTCATAAGTAAAACTTTAATTAAGTTAACTATTATCTCCCATCTCCTGACTTTTAAGGCAATTCAAGAAGGAGAATTGAACATATATATATATATTACATATAAGGGAAGCTAACAAATTATTAAGAATTACAAAAATTATGAAATATTAGCGGTAAGCATATTTAAAACATCTATAGAAAAATAACTAACAAATTAATTACTTGAAATTCTTTCACATGGCTATTTAAGCAAAAACAAATGTGAAAATACATATCTCACCACTAAGTGTTATTTATGTAAACGAGTGGCGTTTTTAAAGTATGTCTCTTGTAAGGTCAGCTAGATGTTGTATACGCACTAACATTGTGTTAGAGTCAGCACAGGCAAGTCCTTCCGTACTGCTGAATCAGAAGGGCTTCCTCCTAGGGCAGCGTCACAGATGCGAGGTGTGATGACTAGACAGGCTGGCCGCGCTGGCTGTCCGGGGCGCTGTCTGGCTGACTTGCTGGCTGAGTGGCTGGCTGGGTGGCTGGCTGGCTGTAAGGCTGGCTGTTGACAAGGAGTTTGCTGAATTGGAAGTATTGGAAATTAATGAGTCGGCTAGTTGTCCCTCTCTCGTCCTGTCTTCATTTATAAAAATTCAAATCTTGTCCTACCGTCTGTGCCATGATAAAAGCCTTGTAACGTCGTCGTCCTCGTTTTTGTTCTCGTGAAAAAAATCTGTAGTCCCAGAGCATTTAATGCAAGAGAATTTTGTCCTCCTGTCTATATACAGAATTTGTGGTGGATGGAGCAGTGACTGATACAATGGCAGGAGGAGTGCTGACTCGCTTCCGCGAGGTCAGGTTTTGACACAGCATGATTGAGCAATCTTCTCACTCTCTTATCCTCTCGCTTGTCTCTCTCTCAAGCTTCCTTTGTTTACTTGTTCACCTGCTCATGGTATATTCCACCTCTTCACGTGTATTAATTAGTATGTACTCGTCCAGTTATTCACTTAAGGCACGTAACTTATATTACAATTTTATGTTGCCACATACCACCGTTGTCGTCTTTTTATGTTACGACATTACCAGTATGTCTTGTAACGCATCACTCTGCGTGATGTAATGTTATCTCATTCCACCGCTATTTCACCAATTATGTTACCCTTATCTGTGTGTTGTTACAGGTAACAGGGGTCACAGCTATTTGGATATCCCACCGCTATCACCAATTATGTTACCCTTCTTAGTATGGTTATTTTACGGATAACGGGTTCACTCCATGTTGATACTGGTTGACTAACCTGTAAAGGGGTGATTGCCGGATGACGCCCTCTTGACGGGCTGGTAACTTGCTTCGTTGCCCAGAGGTGCACGTCAAATAAAGTGGTATGTATGGGCTTAACGTGGTCGAGCGGTTCTTACGTAATTTATAAGTATTCTTAGTGCCAAAGGATTCGAGTAAGACAATATACTACAAAAGATATATAGTATCTATATATGTGCACTTGTGAAGGTTTATACTTAATAATGTCACGCAGTTCGTTAAGTAACGGCCAATGAAACTAGTGTCTAATAGACAGCCGGGAACAGTTAATGACGTGACAAGGTACTCCACACCCTCAGGTGTGGGGTACACACAGACACCCAGGAAGGTGTGAGTGAGTAGGAGCGCAAGGCTAACGTGTCCCCTCTCGTTCTCTGTGTTCTGTCTGTCTGTCTTCTCTCGCTGCGTCTGCCGCATATAAGGAAAGCTGCCGGAACTGGCAGGTTCCGGTGGACATGTCTCTCAGGCCTGTTGCCCTCTCGTAAGCGTCATCATCCTTGGGCAGAGCGCTGAGATGACACACACACAACTTGTGCGTGCAGTCCGGAACCAGGGCGAGGTGTCTACCTCAGGAAAAGGTGTCAGCACTCAGCATCCGCTACAAGACACTCAGACACTCGGACATCCTGTTTTAGTATAGATTAACACATAAATATATAACCAGTACGCTAATATGATTAACTCACTCCATAAAAGTTCTTTCACTTAAGGCGATATACAAAAGAGTCACACTCAATCGTCACACTACCAAAACAAATGACTTGGTTCCTAACAAATCACACACACGCATACGTAAACTAACCTTCACCTCCGATGTTACTTTGCCCCGCTGAAACGGCAACCGAGCCACTGCTTCCTCACTTCGCTTACAAAACGTACCT
>JACEEZ010020616.1:85000-110000 GCA_016584305.1 Chionoecetes opilio | reverse complement strand
TTCCTTCTTCGTTCCCCATTTTGGGGGACGTTAGTGTGCCCCCTTTTTCCAAACTGTGCCTGTCCCTGCCCTCTTGGCCTTCCTTTTGGAGTGAGCAGAGGGACCGTGGTGATTTCTGGCGCCTGGGGCTACGCCTACACCCCGTGTTACGGGGCGGGGCTTTCGGTGATTCCTGGCTTGCCACGTGTACCTGTGGCCCCTCCCCCCCCATCCCCCTTCCGAGGGACGGTGCGGGGCCCCATCCTTTGTAGCATATAGCTATATGCATACAGCTCTTTGTTTATATGTATAGCATATGATATATATGTGCTATATATGAATTGGCCCCGGGATCCCATTTCCGGGGCAGACGTCTTTCACTCATCGTTTCTGCGCCCGCATTATCTGTGGGGGGTGGAAATGTGTGTCCTCTTTCAGCCTGGCCCCTCCTCACGCAACTCTGCCCCCTCTACGGGAGGGTGCTGTGCTGTCAGTGTGCGGGGAATCAGCGGGGATTCCTGTGCGGGGATTCAGCCGTCCTGCCCTGCCCCTCCCCCCCAACGGGAGAGGGAGTGGGTCCAGTGTTGGTGAAGGGCGATGCCCGGTTTGCTGTCGATTCCTGGCTCAACACGTGGGGACCGGAGTGCGAGGATGCAGCCGTCCTGCCCTGGCTCCCCTCACGCCCCTCTTTCCCCCCTACGAGAGCGGGAGTGGGTCAGTGTTGGTGGAGGGCGGCGCCCGGGAGTGCTGTCGTTTCGTGGCTTTGTATATTTGACTAATCCATTCCCTGCCCTCTTTGCCTTCCTTGCTAGGAAGGAGAGAGGGAGCGTGGTGATTCTTGGTGCCTGGGGATTCGCTCGATCCCCCCCCGCCCCTCCCCTTCTCCGTGGGACGGGGCGGGGTGTGCGGCGGTTCGTGGCTTGCCTCGTCGGGGCAGGTGTGTGACGATGCAGTCATGGCCTGGCCCCTACTCCAGCATCTCTAGCCTCCCCCTACGGGAGGGGGTAGATTGGGTCGGTGTTTGAGGCGACGCCTGGAGCTTTGTCGTTCATGCCGTTGCTACTCAACTCCTCCATTCCCTGCCCTCTTTGCCTGAATTCCTTTTCAGGGCGGGAAGCGGGACCGTGGTGATTTTGGTGCCTGGGCCCAAGGCCCATATATATATATATATATATATATTTTATATATATATATATATATATATATATATATATATATATATATATATATATATATATATATATATACAAGTACATATATATATACAAGTACATATATATAATTATAATATATATATATATATATATATATATATATATTAATTAGACATATACAAATACAAATACAAATACATATACATATATATATATATATATTATTATATATATTATATTTATATATATATATATACAAGTACATATATATATACAAGTACATATATATATATACAATTACATATATATATATATATATATATATATATATATATATATATATATATATATATATATGTAGACATATACAAATACAAATACATATACATATATATATATATTATATATATTATATTTATATATATATATTTATTTTTTAATTTTTTTATGTTGGAACCTATAGCGCCTGTAGGTTTATAGAGGTCTTGATGTTGGTTGAACTCGCCCGTTGGTGGCGCACGCTGGATTTTTATGGTGACACCTATGGTCTTAGGTGAAGAACCCGTTTTCTCTGACGTTTGGATCTTCAATTTAGGCTCACGCTGCCCCTGGAGTTTCTCCGCTGCACTCGCAGACGGAGAACAGGTTATAACAGCATGCAGGTTTCTTCAATCACTCGACGATGGATTTGACAGTTGCTCTTTGGTGGGACGTGAACTCAGGACCTTCTCCCCTACCAGGCTCTTGAAAGAGTTGCCCCCGGAAAAATTCGAACTCGGGACATTGAGCTCACCACTCCAAGACGCTAACCACTCGGCCACCGTCTCCCCTGTATATATACTGTATATATATACAGTATATATATATATATATATATATATATATATATATATATATATATATATATATATATAGTTATATATATATAGTATATATATTGTATATATATATATTATGTATATTATAATATATAATATATATATATATATAAATATATATATATTATATATATGTATATATATATATAAATATTATATATATATAAATATATATATATATTATATATATATATTATATAATTTACTATATACTAATTATATATATATTATATATATATTATATAATATTAATCTATAAATATCAAAATATATATATATAATATATATATACTATATAATTAATATATATTATATATATTTATTATATAATTATATATCATAATATATATATATATTATATATATATATATATTATATATATATAATATAATTATATATATTATATATATAATATATTATATAATACTATATATATATATATATATATAATATATATACATATATATATTATATATATATATTATATATATAATTTTTTTTTTTTTCTTTTTCACATCACAATGGTCTGGCCAAGGACAAAAAAAGAGGTAACAAAAAGCCCGCTTAATTGTCAGTCCTTATAAAGAGGACAGTAAGTTAATAAAGAAAGGGGGTTCAGCAAATTTTGATCGGGAGGTGCCTTGTCACTCCACTCTTGAAATATTTTTAGTCGTAGGAAGGTGGACAAATATAGATATAAAGAATATTCCAGAGTTTAACAGTGAAAGGGATGAGAGGGTAAATATATTTAATAACTCTTGCATTAGGAAGATGGACAGAATAGGGATAAGAATGAGGAGAAAGTATTGTATAGCGAGGCCGCGGGAGCGGGGGAGACATGCATTTAGCAAGTTCAGAAGGGCAGTGAGCATGAAAATAACGATAGAAGATAGTAAGAGTAGCAACATTGCAACGGTGATTTAAAGATTAAAAAGAGTCAGTCAGAGGCTGGGAGTTGATGAGACGAAAAGCCATTGAATCAACCCTGTTTAGGAATAATGTATGGGTTGATCCCCAAAAACATGTGAGATATACTCCATATATGGGCGAAAAAATCCCTGTACAGAAATAGCAACTGGGAAGGATAAACAAATGGACGCAGACGCCACAGAAAATCTAACTTCTCAAAAGCTGTTTCAGCAAGAGATCAGATTTGAGATTTCCAGTTCAGATTTTTAGTAAAGGATAGTCCAAGAATGTTCATTGTTGAATAGGGAGACAGTTGAGTGTCATTGAAGAAGAGGGGATAGTTGTCTGGTAGGTTTTGTCGAGTGGATAGGGAAAGAAATTGGGTTTTTGAGGCAATGAACAAAACACTGTTTGCTTTGCCCCAATCAGAAATTATAGAAAGATCAGAAGTTACGCGCTCTGTTGCATCTCTCCGTGAATCATTTAGTTCCTGTTGAGTTGGACGTCAAATGAACGATGTTGAAAACTGCAGGGTAGAATCATTTACGTAGAAGTGGATAGGGCTATGAGTCAGACTTAGAAGATAATCAGTGAATAATTGAAAGAGAGTGGGTGATATGACAGAACCCTGAGGAACACCACTGTTGATAGACTTAGAAGAAGAACAATTACCGTCTTCAGTAGATGTAATAAAAAGATTTAAAAGGAAACTTAAGATGAAGGGAGGCAAAGGAAACTTAAGAGAAAGATATAATCCGAATGAGGGTAGTTTGAAAATCTAAGATTTGTGCCAAACTCAATCAAAAACTGTTGATATGTTAAGGGCAACAGCAAAAGTTTCACTGAAAACCCTAAATGAGAAAGACCAAGATTCAGTTAAAAAAAGCTAGAAGATCGCCAGTAGATCGCCCTTTACGGAAACCGTACTGACGATCAGATAAGTTAATGTGACCAGATAGATGCTTAAGAATCTTATTATAGATTCAAAAGTTTTAGAAAGTCAGGAATTCAAAGCTATAGGACGGTAGTTTGAAGGATTAGAAAAGTCATCCTTCTTAGGAAGAGATTGGATGTGAGCAAACCTCCAGCAAGATGGGAAGGTGGAAGTAGATAGATAAAGACGGAAAAGTTTGACCAGGCAGGATGCCACCAGCACAGAAGCAATGTTTTTTATACCAGTAGGAGGGACTCCGTCAGGACTGTAAGATAAGATAAGATACTTCGATCCTATCTAGACACTTTGCAAGTACCAACTACAAGGTTATTGACTATACAAAGCGCCACCACACCAGGACGAATTTGGTGGACTCGAACCACTGACCGAATGGCGCAGGGACTCTGCAACACCAGTTCGTGATTCTACCAACCGCGCCACCCTGGCGGGTTCAGGACTGTAAGCCTTCCGAGGATCTAGGTCAGAAAGGGCAAAGTAGACATCAATACGAAGGATCTTCATAACATGTATAATAGTCACAGGATGAATGATGATGAGAAACAAGCCCTGCATCAACCAGAGCGGAATTTTCAGCAAAGGTTTGAGCAAAGAGTTCAGCTTTAGAAATATTTGAGACAGCTGTGCAGCAGTCTGAGTGAAACAGAGGGGGGGGGGGGAATAATGAAGAAGAAAAATGGTTACAAATGTTATGATGTCTAGATGCCCGAAGTCACGAGAAGAGTTTGATTCAGAAAGATTTTCATATTTTATATGATATATATATATATATATATATATATATATATATATATATATATATATATATATATATGTATATGTATATGTATATGTATATGTATATTTATATATGTATATGTATATGTATATATATATATGTATATATTTATATATATATATATACATATATATAATATACGTATATATCGAAACCAGGGTTTTCCGGGAAGTTAGACAGATGGCTATGTAGAAAATGCACCTTGATGCTCATGTTGCAACCGAGTGTTGTGTAGGTCTCCAATAGTGTCTGGACAATTTCGGTGTAATTCTTTGCTTCCATTCTTTGTAATTCCAATAATCCTACCTAACTTAGTATCATCAGCAAACTTGCTGATATCATTACTAATCCCACTATCCAAGTCGTTGATGTAAATCAAAAATAGTAATGGACCCAAAACAGACCCTTGTGGAACTCCACTTGTCACCAGCTTATGAAAATTAATATCAAACATATTAAAAGCTTTTGATAGAGTCTGGCACAAATCTTTAATTTCCAAACTACCCTCATTCGGTTTCTATCCTTATCTCTGCACCTTCATCTTAAGTTTCCTTTCAAGACGTTCTATTGCAGCTATTTTAAATGGACATTGTTCTTCTCCTAAATTTATCAATAGTGGTGTTCCCCAGGGCTCTGTCCTATCACCCACTCTCTTTCTATTATTCATTAATGATCTATGTTTAACTCAAAGCCCTATCCACTCCTACGCTGATGATTCTAACCTGCATTTTTCAACGTCTTTTATTAAACGTCCAACTCGACAGTAACTAAGTTATTCACGGTGAGAAGCCACCGAGCGCCTAACTTCTGATCTTTCTATGATTTCTGATTGGGGCAAAGCAAAACCTGTTTTGTTCAATGCCTTAAAAACCCAATTTCTTCACCTATCTACTCGACAAAACCTACCAGATAACTATCCCCTCTTCTTCAATGACACTCAACTATCTCCTTCTTCAACAATGATAGATATGACTATCCTTTATTAAAAATCTGATCTGAAAATCTCACATCTCTTCTCCTGCTAATACAGCTTATAAGAAGTTAGGTGTCATGTGGCGTCTGCGTCCTATTTTTTTCTCCCTCCCAGTTGCTTGCTCTGTACAGGGGCCTTATCCGCTCATGTATGGAGCATGTCTCACATGTTTGGGGAGGATCCACTCATACAGCTCTCCTAAACCGGTTTGAGTCAAAAGCTTTTCATCTCATCAACTCCCCTCCTCTGACTGACTGTCTTCAATCTTTAAATCACCGCCGGAATGTTGCTCCTCTTGCTATCTTCTACCGTTATTTTCATGCTCACTGCTCTTCTGAACTTGCTAACTGCATGCCTCCCCCCCTCCCGCGGCTTCGCTGCAAAAGACTTTCTACTCATTTCTACTACATACCTATTCTGTCCATCTTCCTAATGCAAGAGTTTATCAGTATCTCTACTCTTTCATCTCTTTCACTGGTAAATTCTGGAACTCTCTTCCTGTTTCTATTTTTCCCACTTTCCTACGACTTAAATCTTTTCAAGAGAAGAGTAACAAGACACCTCCCGAACTAAATTGGCACACCCCTCTTTTTTTATCTCATACGGTCTTCTTTATAGGGACTGGCAGCTAAGTGGGCTTTGTGTTACCTATTTTTGGTGTGCCCTTGGCAAGTCCTTTGTGATGTAAAAAAAAAAATATATATATATATATATATATATATATATATATATATATTATATATATATATATATATTATATGTTATAATATATATATATATATATAATATATATAATATATATTATATATATATATATATATATATATACTCGGCCATCGCTTCAACGGACATGGATTTAACGAATTTCGGTGTTATCGGACTTCATCCACTACTGGACAAGCGGACCAAACCATTCAAGAAGTTCATTCGTTAAAAAAAAAAGCTGTCCACTAGGTCGGAGGGAGAGTACCCAAAGCTCCCAACAGTTTCCGCCAAATCAACAATATGGTGCCAGTCAATGTTTACTTCCCGATCTAACTACATGGTTTGGTTGTGTTTGTGACTAATTCTTAGAACATAAGAACATAATAATTATCATAGAGAAGCTACAAGAGGCCGAGAGGCCTACACGTGATAGTTCCTGTTACTTAACACTACCTACATCCACTTGCATCCCTATCCATGAACTTGTCTAGCCTTCTTTTAAAACTCCTATTGACTCCACACTAAGTACCTGATGACTGAGTCCATTCCAATCATTTACCAACCTATTCGTTAACCACTTTCTCCCTATTTCTTATCTAAATCAACATTTTTCCAGTTTAAATCCGTTATTTCTTCCGCTACTCTGTTTACTAGCTGTTAGAACTTTTCCTATATCACCTTTATTGTATCCCCTTAACCATTTAAAACATTATATCAGATCACCCCTTAATCTACACTTCTCGGGTGAGTGCAAATTTAGCTTTAATCTCCTCCTTGGGCAGATGGCTCGTTGGGCTGAGTACTTTGGGCAGTTGCTCACGGTGAACCCTCCAGCTGAGCAGCTTCACACCACTGGGTTACAGGCAGTGGATGCCGATCCTGCCATTGACGAAACCGCACCCTCTCTTGACGAAGTCAGAGAGGCTGTAGCAAAGTTGGGGGGTGGAAAGGCACCTGGTGTTTGTAATATCAGTGCAGAGCTCCTCAAAGTTTGGGGTGAGGCCATGATCCGCGGGCTGCATGCTGTCCTGACTGCCGTGTGGCAATCAGGTACCATTCCTCCTGACTGGAAAAAGGGGGCTGGTCGTCCCTATCTGGAAAGGGAAAGGAGACCGTCAGGAATACAACAATTACCGCGGTATTACACTGCTCAGCGTGCCAAGCAAGGTGCTTGCCCATCTATTGTTGACACGGATCCGCAGTCATCTGCTGAAGCATCAGAGACCTCATCAGTCTGGGTTCACGCCTGGTAAGTCAACAACGGACCGTATCCTAGCGTTTCGTGTCCTGGTTGAACGCCGACGTTAGTTTCGACAGGGGTTGCTTGCAGCCTATGTTGATGTCAAGAAGGCGTTGGACTCAGTGCATCGTGAGTCACTCTGGGATCTTCTGCGACTTCGCAGGATTCCTGCAGGGACTATTGGTTTGATGACTGGTCTGTACTCTGGGACTGTGAGTGCTGTGAAGTGTGGGGGAGGTGTATCCAACTTTTTTCCTGTGAATACAGGAGTGAGGCAAGGGTGCGTCCTTGCCCCATTACTTTTCAACACTTGTATGGATTAGGTATTGGGCAAAATTGTATATCAAAGTGATTGTGGAGCATCCCTCGGCAACACCAAGATCACTGATCTTATTTTTGCCGATGATGCAGTAATCTTTGCTGAGTCGTTGGAGATCCTGGTGATGGCTCTTGAGGCGCTACACGAGGAGGCAAAGCCTTTGGGACTTGAAGCTTCCTGGCTGAAGACATAAGTCCAGGTGTTTGGAGGCTTACTAGACGAAACAGTACAGTCTGTTCATGCGTGCGGCGAAGACATTGAGGTCTTGGAAAGTTTTACATACCTTAGTAGCGCAGTCCATAATGACGGCGGGTCACGTCAAGAAGTCTTACGGCGGATTGGCATAGCCCACGGTGTTATGGACTCGCTCAGCAGGAGTATTTGGCGTTGTCGGTACCTGTGCAGGAGGACAAAGATCTGGATCTTCAAGTCGCTTGTGATCCCTGTCTTACTCTATGGTTGTGAGACATGGATACTAAATAGCGACTTGAAGAGACGAATCGATGCCTTTGGTAATAAGTGTCTTCGCAGAATCATGGGGTATTGCTGGGATGATTACGTGTCAAATCAGCGATTGCACCGTGAGACTGAATCGAGGCCTATTACTTGCATAGTCTGTCAGCGCCAACTTCGACTATATGAGCATGTGGCACGCTACCCTGAAACCGATCCTTCCCATCAGGTTGTATCTGTAGGAGACAATCCGGCGTAGAGGAGGCCAAGAGGGCGCCCACAAGGCTCGTGGCTGGAGCAAGTTGATGTTTCTAGTCGAGAGCTGCTTGATACGGGAAAAGAGCCTGCATGGGGACTCGCGCGTGGTGACCCCCGGGAGTGGCGTCGTAGGGTGGGCGAGGCGACGCGCCCCCCGGCGTGTGCCCCCACTGATTGATTGAATCTCCGCCCTCATAACTAAAGCTACACATCACCTGTATCATTTTTGTTATCCTTCTATTGACTGATTATAACAATTATATATCCATCCTGTAATACGGGGAACAAAACTGTACTTCATATTCTAGCGAAGGTCTGACTAGAGCCAAATAAAGCTTACTTACTTATATATGGTTGTACATGTGATAATTTCTTATTTTTCACAAATTTACCAAGTATATATTTAAAAAAAGAAATTCTACATCACAGAGGTATGGCCAAGGGAACAAAAAAAAAAGGTAACACAAAGCCCGCTTAGTTGCCAGTCCCTATAAATAAGACAGTAAGAGAATAAAAAAAGGGGGATGTGCCAATTTAGTTCGGGAGGTGTCTTGTCACTCTTCTCTTTAAAAGATTTAAGTCGTGGGAAGGGGAAAAAAAAAAAGGAAGAGATTTCCCAAGTTTCCAGTAAAAGGGGAAAAGAGTGAAGAACTGATTAAACTTTTTTATTAAAAGGGATTAACTCTTTTTTATTACGCATTGGGAAAGTGGACAGAAAAAGGATGAAAAGAGTAAAAATTCTTGTGCACGAGGGCCGCGGGGGGGGTGGGGCCCTTCGTTAACTATTTTAGAAAGCAGTCAGTGACATGAAAATAAAGGTAAAGATCAAAAAACAACTTTGCGGGGGTGTTTAAAGTTTGAAGGCCCGTCAGTCAGAGGGGGGGATTTTGAGGGAAGAAAAACCTTTCGCTAAACCCTGGGGGAGAGCTTATGAGGGGCCCCTCCCAAACATTGAGCATCCCTTTATATGAGGGGATAAGCCCCTGTAGAGGCAAGCAACTAAAAGGAGAAATAAATGAACGCTGACGCACAGCCACCTAACTTCTTACTATAACTTTTTAGAAAGAGAGGGGAGATGTGAGTTTCCCAGTTCGATTTTTAGTAAGGACAGCCCAAGAATTTCCTGTAAAGAAGGAAATTTTAGTGTCATTGAAGAAGAGGGATGTTATTGGGTAGGTTTTTTTGTCGAGCGGGTAGGTAAAAAAAAATTTGGGGTTTTTGAAGCATTAAACAAAACAAGGTTTGCTTTGGCCCAATCAAAATTAAGAAAGATAAAGTTAGGCATTTCGTAAAACCCTTTAGTTCCTGTTGATTTGGACTCAAATAACGACGTTTAAAAATCATGGTCGAGCTGGGCTCTAAATAATTTAAATATATTTAAATACTAAATACTAAATACTAAAATTTTTTTTTAAAATCAAAATACTAATACATTTTTAATGTATTTAAATACTCTATAAATACAATTGTATTAAATCATTTAAAAATATTTTTAAATACACAAAATTTAAACCTGCCCCAAAAAAAAAGGTTTTCCTTTGGTTTTCCTTAGTTTTGGTTTCCTTAAAAAATTCCTTCGCAGGCCAAAATTTCCAAAATATAAGGAAAAGTTCTTTAAAGTGGAAACACTGGTTCACTGTAACATGGGGGTTGCCAAAGTGGGGGGGTTTAGGGCCAAATTAATTAAAAAAAAAGTTTTACATTTTTATTTATAGTATTTAAATAAAATATTTTAAATACTCATAAAGTTTTTAAATACGATTTAAATGCATGAAAACCCAAATGCTTTTTAATCTTTTCAAATAACAAATGTATTTAAATACGTTTTTAAATACATATTATTAAAAATACTCCCCAGCTCTATGGGGTGGGGCATCAACAGCGTGGCATCATAAAATCTCAGGGGAGGGGATGTAGGGTACCCGTAGGTCTAATGAAAGAAAAATATAGATTATTTCAAATTTTGGGCAGGGTGTTTTCTTATGTAAATTGAATTTTAAGGGTAGTTTTGTCCCTTACAATTTTTTTGGTTTTAGCACTTCTTGTATGCAAAAATGGACTTTTATATTTATATGCAAACATAGCTTACCCCCCGGTAAAGTAACGGCTTCTTTTTGCACCTATCATCAATTCTTGATCGTTTTTTTTCAGAATGGCTTCTGCTTGTAAAAAAAAGTGGGTCGAAGCCCGCAACTAGACAGAGCTCGGGATAAAGTTGGCCCGCCTTTGTTGGGGGGGGACGAATTTTTGCTGGAGTAGGTTCCCTACGTATGCGGCGTGATGAAGGGGGGGAATCCTTCCCCAAGAACTCAGCGGCACCCGGGAGGGTTTGACAAGGGGGTACCCTGAGAGCATTGCAAGGATCTACCCCCATGGTGCTTGCCCAGTGGAAAAAATCAAACGCCTTTTTGCACCTCCATGGTTGTTTTTGCCCGGGTCCGGACCAAGGATAGATCTTTTTGGGAAAGAAGGTTATGAATGGTGAGAGACACGAAAACTAAGCAGTAAGGAATTGTGGAAAAAGAAGAGGGGCTTTTTTGCATAAGGGCCTCCCTCCACATTTTCCCTCTGCGGGGACCGGAATCCCACTGCCCCAACCCCCCCACTTTGCCACGCAGAGCACCTGAGCGTGACTGCCCCCTGGCCAGCAAGTCCCTACTTTGACCTGGAGGTCTGTACTACCAGGGATCAAAGTTGGGGAGGAGAGTGAAATGATGATGACGGGGGGAAACAAAATGAGACGCATAGACAGTGAAAGATGAAAAGAGAAAGCAGTTGGAAAAAGGAGGCTAAGCTGAAAAAGTAAAGCAGAAAATGAAAGGTCAACGTCTTGAGCGCAAGAGAGATGTTCCGGGGCCGGGCTGAAGATCACCAGGATTCTGAGGTTTGGGACGGAGGAGTCGTTCACCCTGCCACTCAGAGGGAAAGGGGCCCCGGAGAAACAGGAGGCTGCCATATGGTAGACCGATGCTAGGGAAGAGGCTGGGGTCCCGGACCCCATGTATGCAGTACTTGGACGGCCCCCGCAAGAAGAAACACAATCCCAGCCCGGGAAACCCGGGCGCTGGAAAGCATCCGGGTTTCGACGTTCCCCACTGCTCCCCTGTGCCTTGGCTTCGGGATTCCCCGGGACCTTATCGCTGACGGCCCCCTCTCTCCAGACATGTGTCCCTGGTCGCATCCTAACAAGCTGAGGAGGGCCAGCGGGATGCCAGGGCCCTCGGCCAGGGACCGACCAGGGAGCCCAGGGTCCCAAATATTTTGGTTTGGGGTTACGATGGAGGAAGGACAAGAAAAGGCGGGGGGCCCCATAGCTAGGGGGAAACTGCCCCCAAGTTGATCAGGGAGGACCCCGGGGGTTTCATGACAGGGGGACCATCGGAAGGTTACCTTTGGCACTTTGTACCAAGGACCCGGTGCCACCTGAAAACCCTGCGTTCAAGGTGGCTCGGGCCTCTCTATGACGCTGGTGACTACACTCCACCGACTCACTGATCGTACTGAAAAGGTGACTAAAATGGGGCCAAACACGGGGTGGAAGGGGTGGTACTCCGCCCATTTGGAGAAGTCTGGGACCCCAGCTCTTCTGGTATACTGTTGCCCCAAAAAACGAGACCCCCCGCCCCCCTTTATCACCAGCATCGAGGGGCCCCTCCTCATCTGCACGGCTTCAGGGTTTTCCAGTGTGCTCCTGTCCACTGAATGAATGCTTTAAAACGCAGATTTCAGAGGCGTGCCAGGCGGTGAAGATCTCAGGGAGATCCGGAGTATACCCTGGTCAACAGTCCACTGCCGCAGGTCTCCACCAGGTGGTCCGGGCTGTAAAGGGGGCGTTCCCCCGCCCGGCTGCAGGAGATCAAGTGGGGCAAGGTTCCCACCCCAGAGGGGCTAACCACACCCGCGCTCGTGTACAGTGGACCAAAAAGCATGGACTGACTGGCAAAAAATAAAAACCCTGGAAACCCTAGTTAAGTCTGCCTGCAGGTGTATTTCAAACTCACTACGAATAAAGGGTTTCCCCACAGCTAGGGGGACGGCCCCAAGACACCCACGCAGCTCGAGTGATGAAAATCGCAGCCCAAGAAGCCCAAAACTCGGCCCTTTTTACGTGGGGACAGGGCATGGTTCGCCACCTCAGAATTTTTCCTCCTCTCGCTGATGGCGATCAGAGTGGGGACGACCCAGGTTGCCGTGCCCCAGATTTTAAGCTGAGGGGGGCGAGGAGTATGGGGGACACCATTAAAACCCTTGCATCACCCCCCAAGCTGAACTTGTCAGCCCCCAGCTTGCAGACACTGATCACTGACAGCCTGGCCAGGTGCCGGTCGGCATTCACCTTTCACTTCCGGGGATCAATCCAGGAGATTTTGGTCAACCCGTACGGGGTTTCCCGGGGATTTCTCAAAATCCGCCTCAGAGCACCGAAAGAGTCGTGAAGCAGGGGGGAAAAAGGCTGCGGCGGTGGGGGGGCAGCAGGCCAGAGACGGGTTCTCGGGTCGGGCCCACCCCCGGGGACCATCCCCTGCTTCAGGTCAAAGGAGGACATGGGGGACACTTTGGCCAACGTAGAGGCTGTGACACTGTGTGTAGTGCCTATGACCACTGATCAAAAAGAGCTTACCACGCTAGTCATTTGGAACTCATATTGGGCTGATGCAATAAAAGGACAACCGGACCGGGTTTACTCATTAAAGCTTTATTCGAAAAGGGTTTCAAAAAAAAAGTGCGATTTTGCATAGTAAAATTTGCTAAAATGAAAATGCAACAGATAAAATCGTTTTAAAATTTCCAAATTTACATGGGAAATTGCCATCCCAAATTTGAGAAAAGAATTTTTGTTATACGGCGTCCCCACCCTGGTGGGCTTTGAATTAAATTAAAGATCTTTAAGAATAAAAAAAAAGAAAGGGAGTAGGTGATGAAAAGAACCTGAGGAACACTACTGAAATGGCTAACTTTTTTATAGATTGAAGCCCCATACAGCGCGTAGCGTCAGGCTTTGTCCCTACTGTTAGTTGCCCGTTTTAAAGTTTTTCTGGGAACGGGAAAGGGTTTTTCCCGTCAGTGGGGAGGGGGGTTTTTTTGGGTCTATTTTCCTCCATTTTTTTGGGTAGCAGGGGGCATTTGCGAACACCCTAATAAATTGCACGTGGTGACCGATAGGAAAGCATGCAAATTGATAGAAAAATCAGAAAACTCTGATAGTAAAGGGACGTGTGGCAACGGGGGTAGCCGCCATCTTGGAGTGAGGCAGCAGCGACCCCGCTTCGCCCCCACTCTGTTCCCGGGGATCGGTTTCGATAGCACTACTCCAGCCGTCTTCAGGGCCTCTCGCCAACTCCTTCCGTCCCTCCCCTTTTGGGGCTTGTCCATTCTGATGTTTCTGGGCGAGTCCACACCCCGAGGGGAAGGAGGGGTTGGATAGGGGACGTGACTGGAGGGCGCTGGGCGATCGAAGGAAAGGAGTGGGGTGGAGCGACCACTGTGTACACCGCGACGAGAACAAGGCTACGGTTTCCCCGGTGAAAGCGTGAGATAACCCCTAACCCCCTTTTATCAATTCCCCAAACCCTAAACCCGAACGGTAGCATCTGGCATATGTAGGGAAGATTTTAAAGGGGTGAGTGGTGGATAATTTTTGCTGGGTGCAATTTTTTTGTGTGTAGATTTTTGTAAATAAAATAGTTAAAATACAACGTTTTTTGTTTACCCTGGGGCCCTGGACAAAAAAGCTATTGTACTCAAACAACCCTAAGGGTAGTTTTTTTGAGAGGTACGTGAAATCTAAATACTTAAAAACCCCCATTAAAATCTGACCCCCCCAATTGGAGCCCCACAGGAACTTTTTTTTGCTAGTCCAGGTTACACAGGGTAATTCATTATAGACCCAGTAGTACCGCCACATGAGTGTTCAGGGTGTATAGGAAAGGGGAGTTGATAGGCCCCGTGGACCAAAGACATACAAGAGTATGTTTTTCGTAGGCACGGAGGATAAAGAAGAAAGACAGCGAGGAGAGCTGGGGGAAAAAAAGAAGATAGGGGAAAAAGATTGGAAGAGGGAAAAAAGGAAAAAGAGGAGAGTGAGAAAGGAGAGAAAAGATGGAAAATGAGAACAAATAGGCGCAAGAGAGAGAACATATTTCTAGTGTTAGCGCAAGTAACAACAGTGGAAACGCGCAAAACAGGTTATGAACCGCCTAAATTTAAAACTTCCAACGTTTTAAAGAAAAAACGATAGGATTTAACACTTCATAAAAG
Source organism: Chionoecetes opilio (assembly GCA_016584305.1). NCBI lineage: Eukaryota > Metazoa > Arthropoda > Malacostraca > Decapoda > Majidae > Chionoecetes > Chionoecetes opilio. Next base: position 95,144 of record JACEEZ010020616.1, on the reverse strand, counting down.
GTTCGAGGTCGGCAGACCCTTTTTGGAAAATGACGAATCACGCGAGACTTCTTTTTTTACCGTTTGAGGGGGAAGGCCTCGAGGTTCTCTATAGCTGTAAACATACCGTGACTATTTCCAAAGAAACATGCCTCTTAAAACATATGGCTGAGCCTGAGCGCCTTAAGCAGTAAAAATTTGGCTCAGCTGCAAGAGAACGAAAAATGCCTCACAGTTTTGCCGTAGAATCGCCCGGGGAATTTTTCGAACTGGCGCTAAAATGCGGAGCTGAGGGACTGTCGAGGGTTTAAAAATTTAATTTTCGCGCTAATTCTTAAAGTCATGCCCGGAACCGCTAATCGCGAGGTTTAAAAAATTTATCGGGGAATCATTGCCTGTAATGAGTAAGTCGCCGATGCTATTTGAGGATATGAGGAAAAAACTGAGCCACCCCAACGTAGTTCGAGTCGAGGCTGCGATACGGCTGGGAAGACGATCCTCGCCACGACGGGATACGGGGACGCCAGCCCGTAAGACTGAGCCCATATAGTGCCCCCGTTCAAAAACCCTCGTCCCCTTTCAGCCAAATATAGGCAAACACAAAGGGAAAATGGGGCCGGGAGTAAATTTTTGGAGGAGTAATACCCATGGCACAAAAAAAGCTCGGCCGTTCACAAGGAGCCCCCATTATACAGCACCGAAACCTGTATATCGCGAAAACGCGAGCCCCAAAAAAGGGCCGGGGCGTTTATATTACAGGAAAAATGTGAGCAGGGAATGGCAAAGGCCGTCATGCAGGAAGCAAAATTTCGGGGATGAGGTTTTAAAAAAGTATTTTCCCCCGCTGACTTAGAGAACAGCGAGCCCTCAGAGGAGGTAGAGACAGATCCTTCATCGAGAACGGAGAGGCATTACGCAAGGAACGATCAGAACAGTGCCCCGGTAATTAACGAGCTTCGAAAGCGAGAGGAATTTATACGCAGTTCATAACTCCCCGGGCCACAGAGATTTTAATTTGTCGTGCCCGAGAAAAAATCCCGGGCCCTATTCAAGTTAGGTCACTGCGATGCCACAGGTGCCCACTCGAGCAGGGAAGAAACTGGAAATATCGCCGACGATTTTTTTTGGGAAGGCATGGGCCATAATTTGAGCAGATGGGTGCATTCCGCGAAGTGTGCCAAAACACGAACGACAGCGACATAGAAACTGTATGATCCCCACGAGTTAAATGAGAACAGATGGGGTGTTTTGGGGGGGTATAAGAACCACTCCCCTTAAAGTTAGGGAGAGGCCTTTCGTCCGTTAAAAAACATTCATCGTCATTTTATTCCGAACCGAGCTAGATTGCTGAGTTTTCCACTGTGTTAAGTTAGGAAGAGGACTTCAGGGCCCCCCGTGTCCACCTAGGCCCCAAACCCAGGGATCCCCCAGGCGGCATGTTAACTGGATTAAGAAATTGCATGATCCCTAACACTCCTAGCTGGCACGGGGGCATGTATTTAGAAAATGATAGGCAGGTAACGGATGAAATTTTTGTAACACTATTAATATACTCCCATGTTTTCTTCACCCGTACCACCCACAATCTATACATACCCTCGCCCCATAAAACTTGTTTTGGGAATTAAATGTGACGCGTCCCTTTTACGTCCAGATTAGGGCCCTTACGGGTTTTTTTAGAAACTGTGGAGTTTTTATCCCCCAGATTTGAACTTAAAAGTATATGGGGGGTTTTTTTTCCCCCATTTGGGTTTCAAACAAAACCCCTTTTAAACGGTTTTTAATACACCACCAAGGGGACTTGTTGTGTGACTGACTTAAAATTTGGGGATCCAAAGTATTAGATATACTAATTTAACCGCAGACCTTAGCATGTTCACGTAGTTGGTAAAATTTTTTCTGCGGGAAAAAATTTTATCTAGGGGGGGCGAATGTAATGGCTAGACTTTTTTAAGATTTTAAGTCCCCATAGATGGCGTAGCGCAGGGTTTTTTCCCTACTGTTAGTTCCCGTTAAAGTTTTTCTGGTAACGGAAAGGATTTTCCCGTCAGTGGGGGGGGTTTTAGGGTTATTGCCTCCATTTTCCGCGTAGCAGGGGGCATTAGCAGAAACCCCTAAGTAAATTGCACGTGGTGACCCATAAGAAGCATGCAAATTTATAGAAAGATCAAAAACTCTATATAAGGTAGTAACGATAGTCTGATAGGTCAAAAGTAACGGTGGGGCCGCCATCTTGAGTAGGCACAGCGACCTGCTTGCCCTCACTCTGTTCCAGGGATCGGGGTCGATAGCACCCCAGCCGTCTTCGGGGCCTCTCGCCACCTCCTTTTCCTCCCCCGCCTGTCTGGAGCTTGTCCTGCTGACGTATCTGGGGGGATCCCCACCGCGAAGAAAGAGGGCTTGGAGGCAAAATAACTACCTTTGGGTGACAGACGTGAGCTGGGGGCGCTAGCGAGGCGAAGGAAAAAGGAGTGCGTGAAAGGGCCCTGTGTACCCGCGACGAGAACAAGGGTACAGCAGGGTTCCCCGGTGAAAACGTGAGATAAACCCCAAACCCTTAAAATTTCCCCAGCCAGATAACCGAAGCGGTAGGCTACAGAAGGGAAGGGGGAAGAATTTAGGGCGTGGTGGAAAGAATCTTGTCGGTGTCAATTTTTTTTTGTGTAGATTTATTTTAAAAAAACTAGTTAAGGTAAACGTTTGTTGTTTACCCTGTGCCCTGGACAAATACTATATATAGTCTCAAAAAAACCCTAAGGTGATTTTTAATTTTTTGGGGGTACTGAACTTAAGTACTTAAAAACCCCCCTTAAAAACTGACCCCCACAACTACTATTTAAAAACTTGGGGAAAACAAGTTTCCCTCCGAAAAAAAATGCCCGCTAAGTTTGTGAAAAGGAAACATTAATATAATGTAATGTAATGTAATGCAGAAACTGGAGGTAATTCGTAAATTAAAAGTTAATTCGTTGTGTTTTGATTATTTCTTATATATTTCACAATTCTGCGCAGCAAAACACACGCTGAGGCTGCGAAAATTAAGCCTGTTACTTTATGTAATGCAGAAACTGAAATTAATTCGTAAATTAGAAAGGGGAAGTGTTGTTGCGGTGTGTGAAGAGTAAAATGTTAAGACGCCGTTCCCCAAAGTTGCGCTTTAAAATTTTAGGGGCCGCTGTTCTTTACGGGCCCCTGTGTTTTGGGTTCCGCCAAATATATTTTTTTTAAACCCAATAGCAATACAGTCATGTTGTTTTAATATTTATGATATATTTCTCAATATTTCCCTCCATGTCATTGTGTACACGCTACTGCGTCAAAGATCAAAGTTATTTTCAGTTTATTTGACATGAAAGAGGAAACATGTTAACCCACGACCAGCTTTTACATCGTCTGAAAGAACTTCGAATATATGTAGAAAAATATATATACTTAGTTTGTTACTCCATGAAAATTCCGCCTGTTAAATCAAAGTGCATATCATTTAAAAAATGCTGTGCATAACATTTTATGTAACAATAATTTATTCATGTTTCTTCAAAAACTGTTTGAAGATATATATCTTTTTTTTTAAAGCCACAGCATATTAAAAGTGCCACAAAGGAAATAAAAAGTGTTTCACAGTGTTCTTAGTGGATCTTAAAGTAAAAATATTTATTTCTAAGAATCAGAACAATGCAACACATCCTTTCAACTCACGATTCTGGCAAATAAACAAAACTACATTCACTGAAGTACTTTATATCGAGTGTATTAACTGCCATATTTGCAAAATCATGTGCCTCTCACACCACCCTTGGATTATAGCGGTGTGTTAGGCAAGTCTCGTATGTGTTCCCGAGTGAAACTGAGGGATATGCTCATTATGCTGTCAATCAAATCCCACGCAATCCCTTTATCTGATCTAAAATATGCAGTATATAAGTCTTTCAGTAGGATACAACACGCCAGCAAACCCCAAACCCTCAATAAAGAAAAAAAAAAATTAGCAACCCTGTGGTGGTGTGGCGTCACAAACACATCCATAAAATAGTAGAGACAAGCTTAGTATCTCTCTCTCTCTCTCTCTCTCTCTCTCTCTCTCTCTCTCTCTCTCTCTCTCTCTCTCTCTCTCTCTCTCTCTCTCTCTCTCTCTCTCTTCTTCTTATGTGTTTTTGCACCAGCCTTGGTCACATACACACACACACACACACACACACACACACACACTTAACTATAAAATGCTTCTATCTAGTTTACCTTAATTTGTAGTTACGTTGGCTATTTGGTCTTGCCTGTTGAGCAGCAGTGAGGATGTGCAAGTAAACGAGTAACCATAAATGAAGATATAACTCAAAGCGAAGCTGAAGATAAATTTTCTGTGACAAAACTTAAACAAACTGGAGGAGTAATGAATGATAGTGCGGTGAGAACTGAGAGGATACTGATGGAGACACAGGCGCTTCAATAGTCTTTAAAAGGAACAAAATCCTTCCTCTGTGTGACTGGGAATGGTTTATAACTGTGATGTATGGACTGGAGAGGATAAGATGTACATGTCCTTTTCTTTATTAACTTTTCCTATTCCTTTTTTTCTTTTTTTCTTTAGGATACTCCATTTCTTATCCATTACAGTTCATCTATCTGCAGTATTACTTTCATTATATTTTTTGTCGCATCTGTTCTATCTTCAGTCTTTCTATCTTCAGTATAAGTTTTCTTATTCATAGCATTCATTTGCCAAGCTCTTTTTTATCTCCTAGTCGTGTCTTTTTTTCTTTCCTACCTTTTGCTTGCTTTTCTCGATTCGTTTCCCTTCGCTTCACATACTCTGCCTGACACATCATTTAACTTTTTTTTATATATCTTCATTCTTATATTTCTTTAAATTTCATTCTTTATCATTATTTTGTTTTTTTTCCGTGGCTTGTGCCAACACTAATCTAGTCTGGCTATAAATATGAAATATTGGCTTGGCAGTGTAAGTCTCTGTTTACAGGCAACGCTGAGAGCAAGCAAGAGGGTGTTTACTGACACAACAAATCATCCTGAGAGAGAAACAGGAGTCTGGTGGTGCGCGGGTGGTGTTTTGCGGGTCATATACTACGTCCGTTTGTTGTGCTTAAATTAACTGGACCTAAAACGAATAATATTTCCCCCCCCCCCTCTCTCTCTCTCTCTCTCTCTCTCTCTCTCTCTTTTCTTCAGCAGCGTGAAGAGATGTTTTCTTCTCAGAGGTAGAGGTGAAATGATGTGGATGCAGTGTGAGCCGCTATTTAACCTCATTGAACCCAGATCTCTCCATTGCTATAAATAATGGTCTCTTGTTAGTCATAAAATTATAAAAAGTAACTGACTATACCAAATTAGATAGTGGGCAAGGGTACTAAACAGGTCATATCTATAAAATATTGCTTAGATTCACAAAAAAAACTATCTAATGGTACCCAAATTACAGTGGGAACTACGTGCTGGGCCTCAAGGGGCTAATGATAAGTCTGGCGGCTTCCCGTGTGAGTGGGCGACGCTCATTGGTGGATGACTTCTGCTCCTCCTTGCGTCTTTGCGGGTTGGATATCGCTACCCTATTTTCTTCTCATGCTTGGGAGAGCGTGTAGGTCGTATGCTTGTACGTTAAGCTTGGGATTAATATCTTTTATATACTGTGCTTCTAAAATTGGAAGTCTCCGTACATCTGTGCACATGTCGACCATTTCTGTATTTTCTTCTAAACATTATCTTGTGATCGTGATGCCGTGTTTCTCTAGTAGGTGACTTTTGGGGGTTCCGGAAGTTAAGTGGCAAGTAAGACGTCGAGACAGCTTCGTTGTCGTCATGCCGATGTAGGAGGAGGGGAGGACTTCACAGTTTCCTCGTTTGCATGTGATCCTATAAACGACATGGGACATCTGGATTGTCTCTTTCGTCTGGCTTGTGTTGTTTCGGAGAAGGAGAATTCTGGTGTTCTTGTTCTTGTAATATATTTGTAGTTTTATTATTCTCTCCGAATCTGTAGGTTTTACATTACGGTTGACGATTTGTGATATTATTCTTTTTTTCTTCCTTGTAAGCGATGGAGAAGAAAGCCCGGTTAAAAATAATTATGTCTTGGCTCTTTTCTGTGGCGTTAGGATTGCACCAGCTCTCTATAATTTTCTTGGTCTGGCGGTTGATGTCTCTTTCACTGAAGCCCTTGTTAATGAGGACTTGAGTAGATCGCTCGATTTCTTTGTGTACGAGTTGCCACGTACTACAGTGTGTAAGAGCTCTTCTAGCATATGCGCCGATGGTCGAGTCCTTATATCGCTGCGGGCATTCACTTCCTCCGTCGAGGGAGTGTCGGGTTCGTTGGCTTCAAGTAGACATTTGTGTTGAAACATTCTTCTTGGTGCGTTACGAGGACGTCCAGATCCGACATTGATTTGTCTGAGCTGCTTTCTATGGTGAAGGTGAGGCCTGCAGTATCGTGTAGGCAGAGCTTCAACTGTTCTGTTTTATAGTGAATCTTCGTTGTGATGAACATGTCATCGATGTAGAGGCAATATATGTCAGGCTTGTTAATTTTCTTAAATACTTCTTCTTCTATGCAGCCCATGAAGAAGTTTGGCAGCAATACCCCTAAGGGCGAGCCCATGGCGACACCGTCTATCTGCCGATATTTGTACCCTCGGGGAGAGGTGAAAGATGCTTTTTTGGTACAGCATTCAAGGAGTCCGCGTAGCACAGGTTCCGGGATGTCAAGTGAGGGGGTGGAGTCATTGTGATACACCCGGTCGATAATGTAGTTAATTGTGCAATCCACGGGTACGTTTGTGAAGAGGGACTCGACATCAAGCGAAGCGATTGCACCTCTGGCGTTGTGGGTCTTTAGTATGTCGAGAAACTCTGATGCTGATTGAAGGCTGTAGGTATTGGGTGTGTATGGAGTCAGAATGGCACACAATTTCTTCGCGAGGTGGTAGGTCGGCGTCGGTATTTGTGATATTGTAGGAGGAAGTTATTGCCCAGCTTGTATGTTTTGATGTTACCGTAGCAGTAACCCATGCCATATTCACTGGAGTGCTTTCCAAATTTGATGGCGGTGCTTGCAGAATTATTCTTCGTTATCAATTTGTTGACTTCTATCTTCAGTGCTTCCGTTGGATCTTTATTGATCTTTGTGAACTGTGTAGCGTCGCTGAGGATGTTGTCCATCTTTTTAAGGTATTCTGAGGCATCTATGAGAAGGTACATAGCAGCTTTATCCGCTCTCCTGATAGTGATGTCTGGGTCAAATTTCAGCTGTTTCGCGGTGTCGATGTGTTTACGTTCGACAATACTGCTTCTGTAATTTCCTCTTGTTTTGGAAGCTTCTGCAATAACTTATTGCTTGAAGGCAGGTTCGATGATGACGTCACCTTTTTTTTCCAGTCTCTCAACATCATCGATGAGTACTTCACATTCAATTAGTTTTTGGAATTTCTTGGGTTTTGAGCTTTTGACATCATGTGGCAGTTGAGATCCATATTAAGGAGTTCTTCTTGGTCTGGGGTAAGTACCTTGTTGGTAAGGTTGATGTAGCCGTTGGTAGGATGATGGTATTTGAAATGGCCGCCATTATGCTTTATCAGCTTCTTTTTGTTAGTTCTGCTTATGGAGCTTTTGTGTTGGTCTGTCAGCTCTTTAAAAGATGTGTCTATATTCTCTTTAAAGACGGCATCGATGTCAGTATTATCCCATTTACCTTCCAGCTCACGATATACAGTCCGGAGTTTTTGGAACTTTGTATTCAGCTCTCCTATTCTCTTCTTCATGAGGTTCTTTCTCTTTTCGTTACTGGGCCTCATTCGGAGTCTTCTGTTGTTACTAACTGCCCCATCACTAGGGATATTTAAAGTATATACGGACAGGGGATTTTCTCTGCTACAGATCTCGTTAAAAATGATGGCTAGTTCAGCGTATATTATCTTTTTCAAGATATTTTCTCTTTGTCTTAAGAGTGTCTTATTTTCTTTAGAGATCAAGTTTATGACTTCGTCGTAGCTGGTCATTTTGCTGTATTGCGATTTCGGGTCATGGACCCTTCTTCAGAAGCGTGGAGAGATGTTTTCTCCTCAGAGGTAGTGGTGAAAATGATGTGAGTGCCTTGTCTTGTCTTGTAAGATAAGGCCTTGTCACCAATTCATTTTTGGTGCCGTGGGCCTTTACTACACTAGGCGACCCACAGTTGAATTCGGGTAGTCAAAATTCGACTGTTCAGTGCAAAGACAGACCAGCGAACTCATGACAGAGGGGAGTCTGACTTACCCACGTATAGTGATGTGTCAGATGCGCCCCTCCGATGATTGTTGCTGCCTGTCTTCGGTGCTGCAATTGTAGGGTTTTTTTTTTATTTATTTTTTTAACTAAATTAAAATTAGGAGTTGTTGTAGGTGAGTTATCTTGGTGGTGGTGGGGCTCTGATCATTCTTTCTAGTGCCTCAAGCGGTGTTTGCTGTATTATCTGTGGTGTCGTGACCGCCCCTTCCTTACTTAGAAAGGGTGCGGTCTTCGGACAGTCCTCAACGTAATGTTGGAGGTGTTTCTGTCTCGGTCTGGCAGTGAGGATATTGGTACGGTAAGTCTTCCTTTATTTCCACCAGACACTTATAACCCAGCCTGAGTCTGTGTAAGTTCACTCTCAGGAACCTGCTTAGAGTGTCTGAAAGTGGGGGTACGTTCTTCGTTGCCTCTGTGTACCAACAGGTACTGGGTGATTCTCCATCTGTCGAGAAGCTGAGCGCGAGATGCGTGTTGAAGGTGGCTCTGGCTTGAAGACTGCTTTTGATATGTGATATTTGATTGATGTGCTGCATCTTCCAGGGCTTTGAGGATGCCGACGAGTTCTGACTGTAAGGTCAAGGAGCCATCTGGCAGACGGAAGTGGCCGATAGAGGTTGGGTGCACGAAAGCTGCTGCAGCTCTTCCGGTGGTAGGGTCTACTGACCCATCTGTGTAATATAGCTCCACTCCTTGATGCGGCGCCGCTTTCTCTGCTCTTAGTGCTTGCCAACGGAGCTCGGAGTGGGTCAGGCTGGCTTTCTTGGAGGAGAGCTGTACAATTGAGATTATCCACGGCAGTACATTCCAAGCTCCGTGTAGTACATGAAGTTTATAGCAGCAAGGATTCATATATACCAGACTATACTCGAAGGTCTTTTACTAGATTACGACTAATGTCTCATAACCTAAGGGTGGAAACAGGAAGGTGAAGCAGAACCCCGCCAGAGCTACGGTATTGTACATGTGCAGGGCATGAGATACAGGACGAGCAACATGTACTTTTAAGATGCCCCAAGGGTGCTGACCTTCGCCGTAGTTTTAATATGCTAGACTTTGACTCAATGCAAAGCTTCTTTATGTATCACCATTATACCAGATTGTGTGACTTTATTTACAAGGCATTAAAGGCACATGAATGAATAATAATTAAACGTGAATATATTTGAAAGGATTTGTGCTCTTGCTATACTAACCAATTAAATATTGAATGTGTCATGTGTTTCATGTCATGTTCCATGTGTTGAATGTGTTGTAAGTGTTTCATGTGTCATGTTCTATGTGTTGAATGTGTTGTATGTGTCACGTTTCATGTGTTGTATGTGTCATGTTTCATGTATTGTATGTGTTTCATGTGTAATGTTTCATGTGTTGAATGTGTTGCATGTGTCATGTATTTCATGTGTCATGTTCCATGTGTTGTATGTGTCATGTGTTTTATGTGTCATGTTCCATGTGTTGAATGTGTTGTATGTGTCATGCACTTTCTGTTTTCTTTTTTGTTTTTGTTTTTATGTTTCAAGTTTTTGTGATGTGTTTCATGTATTTTATATTTTGTTTTTTATGGTATATGTCTTTAAGTGTTTAAACAAAACAAAAAATGATCTGTATCTGTGTGTTTGTATGCAAGGTACTACATACAAATAGTGTCAGTTAAATTTAGCATTGTATTTTGCCCTCTACTACTTTAAGGAATATTGAATTAATTTCATGTTTGGACAAAAAAAAAAAACCCGTTTTCGTATTGTTTCGTTATTGTTACTTACATGTTTTGTATATATATATATATATATATATTTATTTTTTTGTCAATAAACTACTAAGTAACTAGTCAGGATGTTGTCGGTCTGGACAGTGTTGTGAGAATAGGTGTATGACATTGAGGGAC
>JACEEZ010020616.1:70000-80000 GCA_016584305.1 Chionoecetes opilio | reverse complement strand
AATTCTCTAGTTACTCGAAAAATGACTCGCGACCGTGTAGTACTAGTAAAACGTCTCAAACTAGAGAATCACGACGTGTCTCAAAATCGTGAGAAGGACAGAGAACAGTAGGGGATTACAGTAATCAGGTTCAGGAATCTCTAACACTCTAACCGCTCGGGCACGCTAGTTAATGCATTTATGTCAATCTCTGGAGTTTGCTGGTGCAGTAGTAAATGTGAACTCATAAAGTAGTAAAATAGTAGTAAAGGTGCACTCATAAAGTAGTAAATCAGAAGTAAATTTGCACTCGTAAGAGCTATGTCTCCTGGAATTGTGATATATGCATTACTGTTGAAAAAAAAATAGTGTGGGAATACCGTGGTCTAAAATTTTGCCTTGTGTAAAAAGAATAGTCTTATGTTTGCTGAACAATATGATATAAGTGTTCTGACGGTGTCCGAATAGATGTATTTACCGTAGCCATTGTTATGTGAACGTAAAAGTATGTTAAAATAGCACTATGTACTTCGAACGTGTATGTGCTTGTCCGTAAATGAGGTGTGTATGTGAACTGTTAGACATGTAATGTACAATCTCTCATCACTGTGGAAAACACTACATTTGTATAACTGCACACCGAAAACTGTAAAACATTACTTAGCTACATGGCATTGGTGTATGATAGGTGAGAGCCCAGTGAGTGACGGATGAACACAGCCGGTGGGTGAGTGCCAGGATGAAGGATGAACACAGTGGATGGATACACACAAGCTGTTAAGGAGTTCATATTAGAAAAATAATAATTGTTAAGCCCCACGCCGCCCTACTCCCGAAGGGGGGAGGGAAATTGCGTACGCGGGCTCAACGGGGGGGGTGTTAATGTAGCTCCTGTTTTAGCTCCCCCCCCCAAACCCGCTAAGGTTCTATCCAATCGGTCGCTGGCGTGGCATGACAAATAACCCCGGCACCTCTACCTGAAGGTGCTGGGTTGGGCTTTATCTCCTTGTACCGGAAGGTACAACGGGGCAGTGCCCGTAGCTTCGGAGATACGGGGAGCTTGGTTCCCCAGGCTAGCAATAGCCCCGGCTATGCCGGGGCGACCCTCCCTGTCCTCCCTAGAGTCCCTGGCTTGATACAGGTCCCCCAGGGGCATCCTTAATCGCCTGCCCTATCATGCACTTGTCAATCACGTGAATACATCACCATCTGCTGCGTCGCCTTCAGGAAGACCTGTATGTGGTACCCCAGAGGTCCTAAGGCCCTGTTGTAGGTGCCTCGTAATGCCCCGGGGTTCCGAGGGGGAACCCAGGGGAAGCCTCCTGAAGGAGGTATCTAGTAGGGCGTCGTAGTCGCGTAGAGTTTCCACCTCCGGCCCACGCCCGCCCCTAGTGCCTGGCCCCAGCGCCCAGTGGCTCCCCAAGGGCCCTGAAGAGAGGTGGGGCGAGTCCTGCCCTGCTCCGGGGATCCTGGGGGGGCCTCGGCCGAGGCACGCCAGGACGCAGGCCGGAAACAGGGTAGTCGTATCCCGTAGAGTTTTCCTTGCCCGCCTTGCGTCGGCAACCTCAGGCACGCGGGCCAGGCTTGGCACGCAGGATGTCTCCTACGCGTCGCGGTTACTCGCCCGTTACTCACGACTCGACGTGAGGTTACTCGCTGCAGTTATTCCTGCAGTAATATACTATCACGTTCGCGACACCGTGTGCACACATATGAACGCCCGCCGAAGCCGCGTGAGGTACTGTATGAACGCACGCCGAAGCCGCGCGAGGTACTGTATGAACGCACGCCGAAGCCGCGCGAGGTACTGTCCTCGTTCCTCCTTCAGCCTTTGGGCGAGGAGCCCACCACTGACTCTCGACAGTGAGTCCCTTGTCCTATAGGTTTGCCTGTCTTAAGGCCTAACCCTTTTTCCCCTCTTGGCGCTGATAATGATCTGTCCCCTCAGCGAAAACCCTTTGCTTCCCCTCTCTCACTACCATCCTTAGTCCTTCTGCCTTCTCCCCATTTATCCTTCGTTCTTCCCTATTCCTCATTCCTCTACGTCCCAGCCCTCACAATAATAACATATACATACACAAATAAGAAATATGAATAAAATACTCAGACATTTGTGTGGTGGTGCACGCGCTCCAGTCCGTAGCTGAGGAACGGCTGGTAGTGGCGGTAGTGACACTGTGTTAGGGTATTGTCAAGTCAGCATCCCTGTGAGGGCGGTAGGGTGGTGCGCTGCGTCAGCGGAATGTTTCTCGGAAGGCTGGCGGTGGTGTTGTCTGGTTGCTGTGTTGCTGTGTTGCTAGAGGGTATTTGTATTGCGCCTCTCTGTTGCGCTGGCCATGACGAGATGATCTGTGTTGCTAGCGGAGTTGTTACGTTGTGCCACTACGAGATGATCTGTGTTGCGTATCCGGGGCGGATGAGACGTTGCGGTGTCTGGCAGGGCCGTGTTGGGTGGCAGTGTTGATGTGGGGTCGACCTTGTGACGAACGAAGGTGCTGACGAAGCTAGTTGCTTGAAGTGTTGTCTGCCTCTCTCTCCATCTGTAGTTGTTTGTAGTTGTAGTAATACTTGTAGATTCTTGTAGATTGTGTTGCGGCTGGCTTGTGTTGCGTAGGTTACGGCTTGATAACGATGGTTGTGGCTCAGCTGTGCTGCTTGGAGATTGTAGCTGTAGTAGTTGATTGTAGTAGTAGAAATACTTGTAGTCACTGGCTGGCTGTGGTTGTGGCTGTTTGAAGAAGATCAGCGTATAATCTTGATAATCTTGGTAGAACGTGGAGAAGCTGTAGAATGGCCGGAGATTGGTACTCTCTTGTAGAGGTTTGTAGTGTTGCTTGTAGACTGCGTGGGGTATCTGAACACCGCTTATGCCACCATTTATATAAGTCTGATAATTGTAGACTTATTTGGATGAGTTAAATATGTATGTTCAGTTTCGTACATATTTATTTAGTGTCCAGTAAGGAGCGTAGAGATTACAACCAGTACAATGAATGTCTTGAACACAGCCAGGGAGTCTCGGTGGAGCGTGTGATAGGTACGTCCTGCTAGGGTGATGATCCGAGGGCTTCTACCTTCCTTCTCCTGCTTCTGGTCACTCGTTCCTCCCGTTTCCTGCTTTCGTCACGAGATGACGTTATCATTTATGCTAGCCATAACAACTGACTTAGGTACATTTGTTTTGTGATCCACTTCCTTGGTCTAACAAAAGGTTGAGCAATCCTTTGTTCTCATGGCTATCTTGTAAAAGATACATATACTTGTAAATGCCTTATATGTACATAATTATATGATCATGATGTTTCTAGAAATACACTGGTTCATTTGATGTTAAGTACATGAAAGTATCCTGTATGGTAGTTGTAATACGTGTGACACTTGTTTGATAATTAGGTGGAATTCACTAGTAATAGTTATGCAAGTTAATATATATGTTAGGAGTGATAACTGACTGACACTCACCCGTGGTGGCGCAGGCAGGATATTTATAGTGACGCCTGTGATTATGTCGGCTCATGCCGCCCCCCTGTGACCTGCGATGCACTCGCAATCGAAGGTAAAGTTAATGGGCAGGGCATGTGGGTGTTCTTAGGCCACTCGAAGGTACAGAAAGGTTTTGGTTTTCGTCGGGGATCGAACTCGGGTCACCGAGAACGCCAGTCGGAGACGCTAACCACTCTGCTACCACCTCCCCTAATATATTGATGATATTGATAACAGGCATAAAAAAGTCAGAGGGTAGAGGAGAAGGAGGAACAAGCCCTTCATCAACTACAGTGGAATTTTCAGCAAAGGTTTGAGCGAAGATTTCAGCTTTAGCAATAGATGAGACAGCTGTAGAGCCATTTGGGTGAAGCAAGAAAGAAAAAATGAAGAATTACGAAGAAAAAAATTGTTGGAGATGTTATTAGCTAGATGTCAGAAGTCACGAGAGGAAATCGATTCAGAAAATGTTTGACATTTTCTATGAATTAAAGAGTTTTTGATAAGTTGAAATAAGGAATTGGCATGATTACGGGCAGAAATATGAAGGACATGAGTTTCAGGAGATGGATTGTTACGGTAACGTTTGTGATCCGCCTCTCTATCTTGGACAGCATGAGAACAAGCATAATTAAACCAAGGTTGACGGGCTTTAGGATTAAAGAAAGTATGTGGAATGTACGCCTCCATGCAAGAGAACATGACCTCAGTTATGCGCTCTGCACAAAGAGATGGGTTTCTGACATGGAAGCAGTAATCATTCCATGGAAAATCAGTCTTGCCACTCAGCTGAGTTGAAACGCTAGAAGCACCTCCGACTAGATGGGTCCCGAGGCGGCACCGGAGCGATAGAACAGGTTACAGAAATAAGATTGTGATCGGAGGAACCCAGCGGAGCGAATAGTTTCACAGAGTAAGCAGAAGGGTTAGTAGTTAGGAAAAGATAAAGAATTTGTCTTGGGTGTCTCCGAGGCGGTCAGGAATACAAGTAGGGTGCTGCACCAGCTGATCTAGGTTTTGGGAGGATAAAAAAAGCTGTAGGCTTTCACCAGGTTGGTCAGGATTTGACCAGGTTGGTTCACCAGTTTACCAGCTTGGTCAGTGAAAGCCAATGCTGGTGGTGAACATTGAAATCCCCAGGAATGGACATTTCTGCTAAACGAAAATTAGATGAGATGTGCTCCACTTTTGATGTTAAATAGTCGAAGAATTTTACATAGACTGAGGAGTTAGGTGAAAGAATATTATACAGCACATATACATTTAGTAAGAGAGTGACATTGAAGTCGAAGCCAGATGGTAGAGAATTCGGAAGATTCAAGACCGTGGGCACGAGAGCAAGTGATGTCGTTGCGCACATATTGGCAACAGCCAGCTTTGGATTAAAAATGAGAATAGAGACAGTAAGAGGAGACAGAAAAGGGACTGCTGTCAGTGTTCACAGACAACTGGGTCTCGGTGAGGAAAAGAAGATTAGGTTTAGAGGAGGAGAGATGATGTTCCACAGATTGAAAGTTAGATATAAGACTGCGAATGTTGCAGAAGTTTAAGGACAGAAAGTTAGAGGAGGTATCAAGACACCTCGAGTCGTTACCGTTGAGTCGGTCCGACCTGGGGATATTTATGGTGCCTTCCCCAGTTAAGGGAGTATGGTATGGTTCGCTGCATGGAAGAGATTAAAAAGTGCCTCGTTACGTGTAGCTTGGTGGAGTGCACGCCCTAAACCAATATGTTTTGGTGCCAGCTTTCGTTTCTTAGACACTGCATGCACAATGCCTTGAGCAATGCTGCACACACTCTGATTGATACTGTTGTGTTCTTCAATTCCTCTATGAAAATCATCCACATCACTGAACAGTAAACACATAAATAGATTCAAGATGTTTGGGATAACAAATGCAATAGGTTATTGATCAAGTCCTTGCCAACTGTTGGAATGACCTGGACTGTCTGTGAGATCTTTTCTGATTATCAGTGCCACATGTACCATTTCCTTATAGATATATCCTTGATTAAATCCAGCTGTACCAACATCTTCATCTCCTGTGGATTCCGATTCTGAGGATTAACCACCACGTTGTCGACTTTTTGTCATTACCTTTGACAGAATTAAGTTAGAATTTTCACCAGAGTACATTATGCGTGCTCTATTTGAAGGAGGTTTAACATATCCTGCCTTCATACCGATCATATTCTTAACCTTTCCATAGAAGGTTGTTATTCTGTACTGATAACTCTTACGAACAGGGACGTTATTCTTAGCTCACATGTCCTGGTATCTGTGCCACACATCCATCATGTCATAAGTATTACCTCTTGAAAGCCCAATGTCCAAATCAGAGCACAACTTTGCCAAGCACTCGCTCAGATCTGGTTCAACTTCTCGAGGCGTTCCTTCAGGGGAGCGTCACACCATTTCTTAATTAAGGGTGGATTGTCATGATTTTTTTTGTCAATAGTATGCTAATGCCGAAATAATCCTAGCTCATTTTCAGATCCATAGCTCGATACATAAGTGGAAAAAAAATAGAAACTGTTTGTTAAAAGAAATTCAACTCCTAGTAACTTTTTTTATCCAATGACTTGCACTGATGAAAAATTAACAAATATGCATTACAACATATCCAAATGATTCATCTTGTAAGAATTTTGAATTTCATTCTTCTTAAGTGTTTAGCATTTTTTTTTTTTCGATCTCGTAAATGTATTTGCTATTATTTGCAAATTTTTACCTAAATAAAAAAAAAAAACGCAAGATGAAAAAATCACATATATATATACTTCTTTCCAATGATATATTGTTTATTAAATTTGGTACAATAGTTGCGAAGTTATTAAAGGAAAACTGGATAAAGGCAATTTTTTCAGTAGAGAGGTTTAAGGCGCACAGTTTAAAAAGCCGCGCGCCCTTTAAACCTCGAGGCTCAGTGAGTCTGAGCAGATGTTGGTTTGTTGGTTTACTCTCTCAGCCACGCTATCTATCACTTTTGAAGTGTTATATGACATAGCTGGTATCTGGTCCCCCCTTTTGCAAAAGGTACTAGTCACAAAAGAGTGCTAGCTGTCATACGCGCATGGACAGTTTGCTGAACTACAGCCAGCATTCTATCTCTCTGAGCCACTTTATGCCTTAATATCCTCGGCATGGTGGTGGAGGAGGTAGAGAGCGTGAGGTAGATTAATCCTGCGTTGAAGAAATGGCAAATGGTCTCGAAGGAGCAGGAATGGTGGAAGGCTGAGAGACGAGCAGCGACACCCGGCTTTTCCCTCTATTCCCTCACTACTGAGGCCTTGAGACGACCCTCTGTCTCACAGAGAGGAACTGAGAGGTGCCAATTTGCCTATGCCAGTGAATATTATACAAAAAATTGTACGAATATTTTTCGGGGGGGAGGGGGGGAAGAAAATCAGCCATAACTCTTTCATTTGTTCTTCTTTCCTTATAATACTTTGTCACAAGCTTGCTCAAGTGTTCAACTACGCATGATAATTTTTTGAATATTTTAATTTTTTTCAGAAATATTCGTGTGACGCTCCCCTTCAGTGCGTCGTTCAAATGTTCGAAAACATTCGAAGTGCATGCGTCGTTCGAAACAGGGCAGATGATACAGGCCGTCAGCTGCCATCAAGTCACTAACACTAGAGAGTCTGACGGACATCACTGGATCAGATTTAGCTTGTTCAATCACTGCTGTGGATTTATTCGTTGTTTCTACTCGGTGAAGCTTCTTGCTTGAGATATGTGACTGGCAAAACTTACAGATCTTCGAGTCAATAGTTGTCTGAGAACTTATTCTTATTGGAGTTTTAATGTTTGAGCTGGTAGATGATACATAGGCTGGTTGTCGCTGATTCCGTAGTCTGTCCAGTTTGCTCTCCAATGTATACACAGAATAGCAGGATTTGTGCCACTTAATTTCGAGAACTTAAAATTATTCAACGAGAGACCATCTAGTATGTCCAGCACGGCTGAATACCTGTGGTCACCCAATTTTGTTCTTTGTTACGCAACATCTTTGGTTCTGCTTTTTCCATCAGTGGAGGCGAAGGTCGCCTGACCTGCTTTGACAAAAAAAAGCACCCATTCTTGTTTTCAGAGTCAGTGTGCTGCCTTTTGGTAGTCTTTCTGTTGGAATCTTCACTCATGATTATTATGTCATTAGTTCTGCAAAAGAAAATACAAAAATGTATACAGGTTATACATTATAATTATGTATACAGTTTTTATAGTCTAAAAATGTAGTCTAAACTACAGTGGCATTCTGATTTATGTGACTTCTTTTACTCGCTCTAACTGTTATTTCAGGTTACCCTCATCAAGCAGGCCTTTCAAATTTTACCATTGCAATTGTATGTGCCTCAACCACCCTGCGGTATATGTCGTTGGTAGTACATCTCAGCGTTCGTGAGTTAAACATTTCGGTTTTTTGTATTACATTTATGTGCATTTCTCTGCTCAAGTTGCATTGTGTTACATGTTCCATGTGCTGCATTGACATTCCACACACACACTAAGTATTTTTTTTTCATCCACATAGAACATTCCAAGATTTTATAAAACATTGCGCTCTGACAGTCCACATATAACATTTCAAGATTTCAAAACACAGTGCACTCTGACAGTCCACATATAACATTTCAAGATTTCAAAACACAGTGCACTCTGACAGTCCACATATAACATTTCAAGATTTCAAAACACAGTGCACTCTGACAGTCCACATATAACATTTCAAGATTTCAAAACGCAGTGCACTCTGACAGTCCACATAAAACATTTCAAGATTTTAGAACACGGTGCACTCTGACAGTCTACATATAACTTTTCAAGATTTTAAAACACAGTGCACTCTGACAGGCCAAATAGAACATTTCAAGATTTTAAATCACAGTGCACTCTGACAGTCCAATTGAACATTTTAAGATTTTAAAACATAGTGCACTCTGACAGTCCACATAATACAGTTAACGATTTAAAAATACAGTGCACACTGACAATTCAATACCACACATTTCAATGTTTTGACTTCTACTGCCTTTCATATACATTTTATTTACTACCTTATGCTAGTTAAATTTTAGTGCATACCTTTTGCCAGTTCACCACTGGTTAAATATTTTGCTGCTGTGCATATTATATTTAAACTATATACTTGCATTTTAACATTTACTAATACACTGCAATATTTCATTGTGCATTTATTTCTTTGATGGCATATATTTGTGTAATCTGACTCTTCCACACCAGTACGCGCCTTCACAAATTTGTGGGAAACAAGAAAAATAGGAGAACACAAAAAGCTGTAACATATCAACCTATCACTCAACCATGGAAAATCACACTCAATCACAAGCATTAGTTACACTTGTTCATGAGGTACCTTCCTACCCAAAATTCACAGGGAATAACATACCCGTCCACATCCCTCTCCAAGATGTGGACGAAGAGATCGCCCGTCGCAATATGATGCTGGCATAAAAATTGCTCAGTTAAGATCCCGTTGTGACTTATCTAACTGCCTTGCTAGACAGCTCCTTCAGAGCGATCTGTTCCTTACCATCAAGACATATGACGAGTTTAAGTCCAGATTCTGCAAGTATTTCTCAGGTAGTCAAAAATCTGGCATCCTTGCAGCAGTATCCAAGCTATCTGACACATATAAGAAACAAGATCACCCAATCCCAGTCATGGAGGCTTTACAAAAGTCATACAATTTAAAACTTGAACTAATCTGACAGCTGGAAAGGTCTGATTGGGTTGAAAATGATGGGAAAATGACCCTATCAGATGTTGGGAATCGTTTCGGCTACTACACCTTCATGTTTATTTTACATCCCTCAACTGCAAAACAAGCATCAGATAAAAATTTCAAATTTGCTCCAACAGATACCCTGACAGAATTTGCCTCCAACTTTGAAGACTCAACTTCCCTAGCTTTCTCCTCCAACTTCGCTTCTTCCATGACTGCAGCTATCTCTACACGGCACAAGACACCTCTGCAACACCAATCACGAAGCCCTTCTCGCCCTCCTACCAACACACATACGTCACACCAACAATGGCACCGTTCACCTTCAACACATTCACGTTATGCCAGGCCTTCTTGCTCTCCTGCACCTTCTCCTCGCTACTGTTATTACTGCAAACGCAACGGTCACATAAATTGATCGCTGCTTTCAACGACAAAATGCACAACCTAACCAGAAGTTCGTCTTACGCCTATGTGACTATCACGGCCCCTGTGGACATAACACTGCTACCTGCCGTACAATGACAGCAAAGACAGCCCAATATCCTCTTCCTACACATACACAACATGATACACAATGACAATCAACTAACGACTGCTCCTCTTCACTTCCAAACGGCACGTCACACATTAACTTTCGACCACAGCGGACAAGACAACCCTTGCACTCAAGTAAAACACCATCACACGCTACTCCACTACCGTTATACAAAATTTCAAGTACGAGTCCCTATACCTAAAAATAGTACCAAACTGTTTGTCTCTTCTATACCTGTCTTTTGATATAT
>JACEEZ010020616.1:35000-65000 GCA_016584305.1 Chionoecetes opilio | reverse complement strand
ACCAGACAGTACGGGAGGTGGCCTCGGGCCCGAGCCACGCCTATATCTTTTCTGTGTTAAGACAGCGGGTGGTGGGCAGAGCTGCCCCCTAATCCTAGCGGTGACAGCAGAGAGTGTCCCCCTGGAGGTCCCGGGGATTTACAGGGTCCAGTGTGTCCCTCGCTCGTGTGTAGGGAAGGTCACGTGGTCCTCAAGCCCTGCACAGTGTGGAGGCTCTCATAGGCTGCTGTTCCAGGTGGTGGTTGAGGTCGCCCACCACCAAGACGTGCCTGCAGCGGTGCTCCAACATCAGGTCGTCCAGGGCCCCAGTGAGGGTACTGGAGCGAGGCGGGTCCCCTAACGTGGCGGGCGATACATGGCGCACAGCAGGATGGCTGATCGATCAGCCAGCACTACCCGGAAGAACTCACCTCCATATGGGGAGGCGGGACCACATCGAGGTGCTGGGGCTTGCACTCCTTCCTTGAAGCAGACAGCCCCACCGCCACCTGCTCGCTCAGGGCGGTCCCTCCTGTTCCATTGGGTGTAGCCACGTATCTTGCCGAACGTGGCTCAACCTCGTTCTTGAGCAGGTCTCCGTCCCCCACAACTACGTCAGCACTATGTCGTAGTAAAACAGTTTTTTGGGTCAGGTCTCCGATGTTCGTTCGGAGACCACGGACATTGGCGGGGATAATCTTTAATGTATGGCTTGGACGTTCTGGCCGTACCATGAATGGGTGGGGGAGAGCGTCAGGGGCCTGGTTTCCGGGGTGATAGAAGTTTTAAAAGGGCCCGGGTGAGGATATCGTTTTAGAGGGGAGGGCTCCACTGCCGGCCCTGGCTATTACCCCAGGCACCAAGCTGCGACAAGAGTGGGCTGGGCTTTTGGTGGGTTGCTGGGGCGGGCTTTGCTGAGGTGGTAGTCGGGGAGAGGGGCTGCCGAATACCTTCCCCCCGCAAGAAAATTTTCCTGAAAGCCGCTCCTGGCGCTGGTCGGCGTTTCGGGGGGTAGCAGGTCACAGCTGTGTGCCCTTTTCGTGCGCAGTAATTGCACACTTTTTCTGGGGGTTGTCTCCGTGGCTGGTTGGGGCCTTGGTGGCTCCTGGGTCGCCTGTCCTCGCTCACCTTCTCGCGACCTCCCCACTTCTGTTATTTTCCCCTTTTTTTTCTTTTATTACCACCGGAGGGGGTGGTGCCCGGGGGCGGCGGAGGGTGGTGTTCGCGCGGGGCTAGTACCTCGGTCCTGCCTGGCACCATTTCGCGCCCTGGCGGCACTGGTTGCGTCAGCGTCACCTTGTGAGGTGGTGGTCGCAGTGGGGACAGTTGTATGGGGGGTGCAGGTGGGGGTTCGGTCACTGCTGTTGTAGGGGGAGCAGAGGTGGAGGGTTTCCCGGGGCGGGGTCAGTCCCTGCTTTTTGTGGGGGGAGCAGTGGGGGGGGATGCGGTGGGGGGTCAGTCCCCTGCTGTAGGGTGGGGGCGACGGTGGGTGGCGGGTGATTTTCAGGAGGTCAGGGTGGGCGTCAGGCCTTGCCGTGAACCCTTTGCTTCCTTGGTCTCCAGAACTCCACCACTTCCTCCAGGCTCAGATCCTTGGCAGACTTCCTCCCAGTGCTTCGTCAATGGTTTCTGAGAAAGCACGACAGCTTGGGAACAAGTTTTTATTTCTGCCTGGCGCTGCTTGGAGGCTTTTAGTCTGTTTAGCAAGTTTGCTGAGACAAACACCTCCCTGGGTTTTTTATTATCAGCTCCCGGTCTTCCTCGATGGACCTGATAATTTCGTTTGAAACCCAGAAAACTTCCTCCGTGAGCTTTTCGAGAGGGAGATGAGCTGTGCTCCTTCCAGCCTTTTCCCGGTAATCCTCTCCTCACTCTCTTGAGCGACGAGTCGTAGCTGTTGGGGAGGGTGTGGGCTGCCTCCTCGCTAACAAGGGTCACGGGATCTGCCCATGTTGCCTGGGCACGTGCTGCTCCATGTAGTCACACTTGTATACTGGTGTTCCGTTTAGACAACTAGTGGACATAGATTTAGGCAGTTTTTCGTCCTCACAGCTTTAAAGTATGATGTTTTTAAGGTTGCTTTAAACCCCACACAGCACACCACTTTTGTGGATGGTAGCCGGGGAGGGGCCCTCCTGGCGATAACGGAGTGTGCGGGTGGTAGAACATGGAGAGGGAGGGAGGCAGGTAGAGACAGTGTGGCCCAGACGGTGGTCTCCCTAGGGAGTTAAGGGCAAAGCAGGTGACTGAGTGACGACCCCTTTAAAACAGTATTTACGCACGGTCATTAAAGAACCACTGGCACAGGTCACTAGTCACTGCACTGTACTGCCCCTTTACTTTACTTCACTTCATTTCCCTATCTCACTGTTCATGTCCGGTCGTAGTAGATAGAGAGAAATCGATCGAAAAACAATAAACGATTTTTGGAGAGAGGCTTATTTGGCAACACCGGCGGGTTGAGGTCGGCAGGGCGCGGGCTTTTGGGCCGCGACGAGCAGCCTAGGTCACGGCTCCCTGCGCGCTCACTTCACTCACTTACCTAATTTCCCAGTTTCTTTCAAAAACCCTGATCCTATTATTCTGTTTTCTAACATTTCTATCCCTTTTGTCCCCTACTCACACTTTGTCTGCAGCCTCAACCACTGACCACTACTTTTGACCTTCAAACCGAGCACCCACAACTCTTGCTCTCTCTCTCTCCCCCCGTCTCTCTCTCTTTTCTCTCTCTCTCCTCTCTCTCCCCTCTCTCTCTCTCTCTCTCTTCTCTCTCTCTCTCTCTTCTCTCTCTCTCTCTCTCTCTCTCTCTCTCTCTCTCTCTCTCTCCTCCCTCTCTCCTCTCTCTTCTCCTCTCTTCTCTCTCTCTCCTCTCTCTCTCTCTCTCTCTCTCTCTCTCTCTCTCTTCCTCTCTCTCTCTCTCTCCTCTCTCTCTCTCTCTCTCTCCCCTTCTCTCTCTTCCTTCTCTCTCTCTCTCCTCTCTCTCTCTCTCTCTCCCCTCTCTTTTCTCTCTCTCTCTCTCTCTCTCTCTCTCTCTCTCTCTCTCTCCTCTCTCTCTCCTCTCTCTTTTCTCTCTCTCTCTCTCTCTCACCCTCTCTCTCTCTCTCTCCCCTCTCTCCTGCTGGTTTCGCCCCCATTCCATCTCGGCCTGCCACTCTGTGTTCCTGGTGTCAGCCTGTGCTCATAGCGAGCCTGAGGTGACGGGGTCAGCTGAGTGGCTAAGTGGCCGTGACTGAGTGCGGTGCAGGTCATGACACCCTTGGAGGCCACACAGCAGCAGTCACGACCCACGCCTCCCCGCCTACCCTCGCCCGACACTGATCGATCACCAAGCACCAGAGACCTCACCAGACCTCACCAGTCACCTGCCATCGTGGCGAGTGGACGTGTCCTGACCTTGCTCCTGCTAACGTCCAACTTTATCCTGTCAACCTGATGAAGACTGCCTGTTTTCTATACTCTCTGGATAACATTGAAGCCATCACAACTATCAAAGGAACAACATACACGAAGCTCAACCCTTAGCAATACGGTTGTGTTTTCGTGACAAACATGGCTTCGTGCAGTGAAGAAGCAGTGACTCCCAACACAGTGAATGGTGACGTGAGTGAACCTTCATTAACCAGCCCAACTACTGACTTCCTAAAAACACTCATCAAGACTCAACTCCAAAAATACTGCCGAGAAATTGGAGTGAATAACGTATGGGTAAATAAGGACATATTAATCGACATGATAATGGAACAAGCCAAGGACTCCGTTGACAACGCAAATTGTCATAGTGAAGCCACCACTTCAACACAAACTGTGCCTAACGATCTGTCATGCAATAACAATAATAAAACAAACAGTGCTATAACTAAGTTAAGTGACGAAGTAAAGACTATAAGTGAATCTCTGGAACAATTAAAGAGGTATGTGGCTTCTCTGGAGCTATCCCGCACGGGTGAAGCCGAGGTGGTGTCACCCATCACCCTAACCACCCAACAACAGGGCGACTCGACGATCCAGCTGGAGGATTTAATTACCCGACTAACTAAATTAGAAAAACATGCGACCAACATCAATAGTACCCCCCCTGAAGCCACGGCAAACTCTCGGTACCTTTCTATTGAACGCCGAGTGTCAGTTTTAGAAGATAAACTAACTAATGAAAGTGAAAACAGAGGACAGGAACGGAATGAAACACCAAACCAGTCCACCTCAGAAAAAAAGACTCTATTGATCGGTGACATGAATCTGAGCAACATCAAAGTTTCCGACCTGAATGATAACTGTGCTATCAGAACTCTCAGAGACGCTAATGTAGACCTCTTAAAGTGTTGGGTGCGTGAAAAACTAACTTGGACTCCCAAAACATGCCTTATTTACGGTGGGTTTTTTGACACAATAGAGGGCACGTCACCGGCAGTGGTTCTAGACAATCTCAGTGCTCTCGTCAGTGAACTAAAGGGCAAAAATGAAAATATGGATATATGTGTGAGCCAGGTAGCACCCAGCCTGCAATCTGACACTTTACAAGCAAAAATTAATGAAATAAATGAGCACACACATAAATGGGCAGACGATAACGGCATAGCAATAGTCAAACCAGACCTCTTCCTTAAGCTGGGGACAGGAGAAATACATGAGACATGCTACGACACCTACAGTGAATACCAAGGATCCATTCTAAACAGAACAGGTGTCGTCAGGCTGCTCAAAGCAATGACTAACCAGTACTCTCCCTTCAGTGAGTGCGTAGATTGGGAAAAGGTAAAGAAAAACTCAAGTCAAGCTCTCGAAGTAAGAAACGCGCAACTACGACAAGATGGTAACCCCAAGGCTAATGTTGCTCCCGCCTACTCTTCAAGCCATACGCTCGCCACCGATGGAGGCGGGTGGCAATTTATGGCCCGGAGTCGTACCTCACGGCTCAACCCAACACCTTAGGAGCAGTATAGGGGAAGGCAAGCAGTGCCAAGCTATGGCCATGACAGGAGTCAACCCTTCCCTACTCGTATACGTCACACAGGCTCAAAAGGAAATCCCGAAACATTTCAAGAAGCACCAAGACAGAATCTACACTACTATCGCCACTTTCCCCCTCCTCCTCTCACCAACTCCTACTCTGGCGCACCCTATGCTCACCAACCCACCCGCCCTCGCCACACTCCGTCCCTGCCCCCCACCTTGGCCAACTACCGCCCCGAATATAAGGACGTGAACGGTGCACCCGGCGGTCGTGATCATTACCCCCGACACCGAGAACAGCAAGGTAGAAAAGTCGGTTGTTACAAATGTGGAGAGTTTAACCACCAGCAATTAAACTGTCGGTTCGACCATAAAGTAAAGTGTGGCAGTTGTCAACGACTGGGTCATAAGAGCAAACTCTGTGCCTCTTATAGCGCCTAGGAAAATGGC
Source organism: Chionoecetes opilio (assembly GCA_016584305.1). Taxonomy (NCBI): domain Eukaryota; kingdom Metazoa; phylum Arthropoda; class Malacostraca; order Decapoda; family Majidae; genus Chionoecetes; species Chionoecetes opilio. Next base: position 59,621 of record JACEEZ010020616.1, on the reverse strand, counting down.
AAAGATGGTCAAGCCGATAGTTCCCTTAAACCAGATATAAAGGACTTTCTTAAAATTGAACACTTAAATTCACAATCAATCTATCAATCATTGGGGGCATACGCCGGGGGGCGCGTCGCCTCGCCCACCCTACGACGCCACTCCCGGGGGTCACCACGCGCGAGTTCCCATGCAGGCTCCTTTCCCATACCAAGCAGCTCTCGACAAGAAACATCAACTTGCCCCAGCCACGAGCCTTGTGGGCGCCCCCTTGGCCTCCTCCACGCCGGATTGTCTCTTACAGATACAACCCGATGGGAAGGATCGGTTTCAGGGTAGCGTGCCACATGCCCATATAGCCGAAGTTAGCGCTGACGGACTATGCAGGTAATAGGCCTCGATTCAGTCTCACGGTGCAATCGCTGATTTGACACGTAATCATCCCAGCGATACCCCATGATTCTGCGAAGACACTTATTACCAAAGGCATTGATTCGTCTCTTCAAGTCACTATTTAGTGTCCATGTCTCACAACCATAGAGTAAGACAGGGATCACAAGCCGGCACACAAGGGATCACGAAATACCGCTCAACGTAATCTCAAAGCACACAGAACGAGCCACACTCTGCAGGCCCAATACAAGGACCTAAAAAAACATGTAAAGCAGGCTATAGATAAAACAAGGAAAGAGTACTATCACGATCTATTACTTAATTCTAAGAATAACATTGCCGCTACTTGGAAGATTATTAAGGACCTAATTCCTCCCCCTAAAAAGGCGTCTAATGCCAACACATCTGACGCTGAAAAAAGTTAAGCGGAAGATTTTAATACTTTTTTCGCAACTGTTGGTGAAACTACTTACAAAAAAACACAACAGTCCCTGCGTAACATCCCCGACCAAAATGTAACTACAAGAGACGCTAGCGTATTCTCGTCAGTAGAACATTTCCGGCCCCAACCCGTCGATACGAACACAGTCATCTTAACTATCAAGCACCTTAACAACACTAAATCGTTTGGATCAGATAATATTTCTCTGCGTTTCGTTAAAGATTCACTTTATGTTTTAGCTTATTATTTGACATTTACTATAAACACCTCCATCGTAACCGGTCTTTTTCCGAATCAGTGGAAGCATGCTATCGTTACCCCTCTTTACAAGAATGGAGACACAGATGATGTCAGTAATTACCGCCCCATTTCCCTCCTCCCTATCTATTCTAAGGTAATTGAAAAAACTGTTGCTACTCAACTCACAACTTTCCTCGAGTCAAATGATCTCCTATCTAACAACCAGCATGGCTTTCGTCATAAATTATCTACCGAAACAGCCCTTACTGTCATTACTAACCACATCTATGACCACATGGACAGGAAGCGGGTGTCACTATTATCCTTATGCGATCTATCTAAAGCATTTGACAGTGTCAACCACACCATCCTACTTAAGAAACTTGACAACACAAAAATTGATACTTTCTGGTTTGACAGTTACCTAAATGGGAGAACGCAGTCAGTACGACTACATAACACTACTTCTTCGAAATTACATGTTACGTACGGTGTCCCGCAGGGCTCTATACTTGGCCCAATATTGTTTAACATTTTCGTGAATGATATGTCGCATTATATTAATGACTGTATATTAGTGCAATACGCTGATGACACACAAATCCTACACAACAACCTTATCAATAACCTTGACACCCTCATTCAGAAAACACAGGAAACCTTACATAAAGCAAAGTTGTACTTACTGAAAAATGGTTTACTACTGAATACTAAGAAAACACAGTGTATGTTCATAGGTACCTATCAACTATTATCCCAGATACCCTACAATCTCACTATACAGCACCACGACACAACCCTTCAACCCACCACACATGTAAAAAACCTTGGACTACACATGGACAGGTACATGACTTTTAACAAACATGTATGTGAAATGAGTAAAAAAGTAACCGGATCTCTAATGTATGTAAATAGAATAAAAGAATATTTCGACAAGGATACTCGCACAGCAATTATACAATCACTTGTACTTAGCATTATTAATTATTGCAATGTAATATGGGGCACAGCAAACACAACTCTCCTAAACAATGTTCAAAAACTACAGAATTTTGCAGCAAAAGTAGTAGATGGTAAAGCCTGGAAGTACGATCATGTGACTCCAATTTTGAAAGAACTACAATGGCTGAATGTTAAAAACCAAATAACTCACGACACAGGGGTCACTATGTTCAAGTATATGACCCATCTATATCCTAATCTGACTTTTCCAACTGTAGGGGACGTTACTGATAGCACCACCAGACAGCGAGATCACCTGTACGTCCCTAAAACCAACACAGACATGGGGGCCAGATCTCTCTCTGCAAGGGGCCCCAAGTTATGGAACAGCCTCCCGTCGCTAGTTAAAGATGCTAACACCCTACAGTCTTTCAAAACTAAACTCAAACTTGTACTTCGGGATGGAAATGAATTTTGGTATAGAACTTTTTCTTTTAGTGTATATAGTATATTCTTAGGTAGAACTATATGTACCTTTTATAATGATTTTACTTATATATTTGTTTTCTTTTAATAATGCTTTTATTCCTTTACTTTTTATTAGCATATTCTGTATATATATATTTTAATATCGATTATTTTTCTTTTTACATTTTAAATAATTTTATATTTTTAATTTTTTAAATGCAAAACTGTGTAATTTAATTTATGTAGCTATTATCTTGAAAATAATTGTATGAAACGAATAACCACTGCCGGTGGAAAAAAACTTTAATATTACTCTCTCCTTTTCTCTCTTCTCTGCTCTTCCCGTCCCCCTCTCTCCTTCCCTCTCTCGCTCTCTCGCTCTCTCTTTCCTCACTCCTCCTCTCTCTCCCCTTTTCTCTCTCTCTCTCCTCTCTCTCTCTCTCTCTCTCTCTCCTTCTCTCGCCCCTCGCGTCGCTCGCTCGCTCTCTCTCTCCTCTCTCTCTCTCTCTCTCTCTCTCTCTCTCTCTCTCTCTCTCTTCTTCCCCTCTCTCTCTCCCCCCTCTCTGCTCTCTCTCGCTCCTCTCTCTCCCCTCTCTCTCTCTCCTCTCTCTCTCTCTCTCCCCTCTCTCTCTCTTCTCTTCTCTCTCTCTCCTCTCTCTCTCTCTCCTCTCTCTCTCCTCTCTCTCTCTCCCTCTCTCTCTCTCTCTCTCTCTCTCTCTCTCTCTTCTCTCTCTCCCTCTCTCTCTCTCTCTCTCCTCTCTCTCTCCTCCTCCTCTCTTCTCTCTCTCTCTCTCTCTCTTCTCTCTCTCTCTCTCATATATCTTATTATTAATATATATTATATTATATATTATATATATATATAATTATATATATATATATATAAAATATATAAAATTTATATATTTAAATTATTAAGTACTTGACTATCTTCGTTCAACATACATATTTGTAATTCAAACCAGATTATATAAAGTTTATGTAGCTAAATATTGATATTTACATTAATGAGTTTGAGCGTGGCATTGCAAAAAGTAAGGAAGGGTGTGTGGCGCGGGCGCGACTCGTGTGAGTCACGTCTATTGGCCCAGATAATTTCGCTGTGTTATTGCTGTTAACTACGAAATATGTTTTTATTACGGTATCCTTTATCATGATATATACTTTTAATGATGTTTATAAGTATGCACAAAATATTTCTGACATAGAGACAGTATGCCAACTACTAATTTTCAGTATCAGTATCCTCATCAGACAAAGCAATATATATATATATATATATATATATATATATACTAGCCGCAAAGCCGCCCTCCGGGCGGACTTTTTGGCTAGCTCCTGCGGAGGGCTATTGGTGGGCCTTCGGCCCACCAAACACAGACTCTCCAGATAGTCCCTTCTAACTTTCCTGAAATCATGGATGTAGAAATGTATGTATTAACGCCTTACCCATGACACACCCCCATTCACTCACCAATTACCTATCACCACACACCCATTCACTCACCCATTACCCATCACCCCCCACCCATTCACTCACCAATTACCCATCACCACACACCCATTCACTAACACATTACCCATCACCCCCCACCCCTTCACTCACCCATTTCCCATCAACCCCACACCCATTCACTCACCCATTACCCGTCACCCCCCAACGATTCACTCACCCATAAACCCCTCACCACACACCCAAATTCACTCACCCATTACCCATCACCACACACCCATTCACTCACCCATTACCCATCACCACACACCCATTCACTCACCCATTACCCATCACCCCCTACCTATTCCCTCACCCCCTCACCCATCACCCCCAACCCATCACCCCCCACCCATTCACTCACCCATCACCCCACAAAACCCCTTACCCATCACCCCACCCATTCACTCACCCATTACCCATCACCCTACATCAAGGTTTCCTCAATTCTCGCAACCCACTTTTTTTCACAATTCTCGCTAATAGGCTGCTAGAAACAAAAAAAATGATCGGATCATCTCATAAGTAGGCTTATAAACCCTTCCCTGCTCGACCCGGTTCCAAAAATGTTGGGCCATATGATGGGATTCCGCCACGGGGGGCGGAACCTATACCCCCCCCCCCCCCAACACACACACAAACACACAATATAAGATCAGACAATACACTTAGCTTATATTATTATAGATTAATAATATATATATATATATATATATATATATATTATATTATATATATATATATATAAATATAATAAAAAAAATTATATATATATATATTATATAATCATATATATATATATATATATATTATATATATATTATATATATATATATTATATATGCATATATATATATATATTTATATATATATATATATATTATATATATATATATATTATATATATATCTATTATATTATATATTATATATATATATATATATATATATATTATATATATATATATATATATATATTATATTATTGATATATATATTGATATATTTATTTCATTTTTTAATCATAAAGGGTTTCATTCATCTGGCCAGGGGCAAAAACAAGAAGTAAAAGAAAATCCCGCTTAGTTGCCAGTCCCTATAAAGAAGACAGTAAGAGATAATAATAAGGGGGGAGGGTCAATTTAGTTAGGGTGGTGTCTTGTTACTTTTCTATTGACAAGATTTAAGTCGTAGAAAGGAGAAAAATTTAAACAGAAAGCGAGTTCCAGAGTTTACCAATGAAGGGGATGAAAGTGTGAAGATACTGGTTAACTCTTGCATTAGGAAAGATGGACAGCAGTGGCGTGCACAGACATTCAGAAGGGAAGAGGGCTCATCTCCAAAAAAAGGGCACTCACCAAAAAATTACAATTTTTTATTTATTTTTATTTTCTACATCACAAAGGACTGGCCAAGGGCACAAAAAATCGGTAACACAAAGCTCGCTTAGTTGCCAGTCCCTATAAAGAAGACAGTAAGAGAATAATATAAAAAAGAGGGGTGAGCCAATTTAGTTCGGGAGGTGTCTTGTTACTCTTCTTTTGAAAAGATTTAAGTCATAGAAAAGTGGAAAAATAGAAACAGGAAGAGAGTTCCAGAGTTTATCAGTGAAAGGGATGAAAAAGTAAAGATACTGATTAACTCTTGCATTAGGAAGATGGACAGGATAGGGATGAGCATGAGTAGAAAGTCTTGTGCAGCGAGGCCGCGGGAGAGGGGGAGGCATGCAGTTAGCAAGTTCAGAAGAGCAGTGAGCATGAAAATAACGGTAGAAGAGAGCAAGAGAAGCAACATTGCGTCGGTGATTTAAAGATTGAAGACAGTCAGTCAGAGGAGGGAAGTTGATGAGACGAAAAGCTTTTGACTCAACCCTGTTTAGGAGAGCTGTATGAGTGGATCCTCCCAAAACATGTGAGACATACTCCATACATGGGCGGATAAGTACCCTGCAAAGAGCAAGCAATTGGGAGGGAGAAAAAAAAGGGAAAGGACCAGACCACGGGACACCCTAACTTCTCAGAAGCTTTTTTTAGCAGAATGAGATGTGATATTTCCGTTCAGATTTTTAGTAAAGGATAGTCCTAGAATTTTTCATTTGTAGAAGAAGGAGACAGTTGAGTGTTATTGAAGAAGAGGGGATAGTTATCTGGTAGGTTTTGTCGAGTAGATAGGTGAAAAAATTGGGTTTTTGAGGCATTGAACAAAACAAGGTTTGCTTTGCCCCAGTCAGATTTTATAGAAAGATCAGAAGTTAGGCGCTCGGCGGCATCTCTCCGTGAATCACTTAGTTCCTGTTGAGTTGGACGTCTAATAAACGACGTTGAAAAATGCAGGATAGAATCATCAGCGTAGGAGTGGATAGGGCTTTGAGTTAGACTTAAAAATCTTTATGAATAATAGAAAGAGAGTGGGTGATGGGAAACCAGAACCCGGGGGAAAACACCACTATTGATAGATTTTAGGAGAAGAACAATGCCCGGGCTACAGTAGCTGCAATAGAACGGTTTGAAATGAAACTTAATATGAAGTTACAGAGAGAATGATATAAACCGAATGAGGGTAGTTTGGAAATTAAAGATTTGTGCCAGACTCTATCAAAAGCTTTTAATATGTTTGATATTAATTTTCATAAGCTGGTGACAAGTGGAGTTCCACAAGAGTCTGTTTTGGGTCCATTACTATTTTTGATTTACATCAACGACTTGGATAGTGGGATTAGCAGTGATATCAGCAAGTTTGTTGATGATACTAAGTTAGGTAGGATTATTGGATCACAGTTTGATGTAAACATGTTGCAAGGAGACTTAGATAAACTTAACGAGTGGGCAGTCAGATGGCAGATGGAATTTAATATTGATAAGTGTATAAAGGGATTTAATAAAGGAGAGGTAGGAAAAGTTCTTACGGCTTTTAACCAGGGTAGAACAAGAAGTAACGGATTCAAGCTGGAAAGCGTAGATTTAGAAAGGAAAAAGGGAAAAACCCGGTTCACAAATAGGGTGGTGAACGAATGGAATGGTCTCAGTAGACAGGTAGTTAGTGCGGAGTCATTAGGGAGCTTTAAAGAGGAGCTGGATAGGTTCATGGATGGGGATGAAAGGATGATGTAGGTAGTGTTAGGTGACAGGAACTACCACGTGTAGGCCTCGCAGCCTCTTGTAGCTTCCTTATTTTCTTATGTTCTTATGTTCTTATGTCAAGGGCAACAGCAAAAGTTTCACCGAAACCCCTAAAGGAGGATGACCAAGATTCAGTTAGGAAAGCTAGAAGATCGCCAGTAGATCGCCCTTTACGGAAACCGTACAGACGATCAGATAGAAGATTGTGAGCAGATAGATGTTTAAGAATCTTCTTATTAAGTATAGATTCAAAAACTTTAGAAAGGCAGAAAGTCAAAGCTATAGGACGGTAGTTTGAAGGATTAGAACGCTCACCCTTCTTAGGAACAGGTTGGATGTGAGCAAACTTCCAGCAAGAAGGAAAGGTGGAAGTAGATAGACAAAGACAGAAAAGTTTAACCAGGCAGGGTGTAAGCACAGAAGCACAGTTTTTGAGAACAATAGGAGGGACTCCGTCAGGACCGTAAGCTTTCCGAGGATCTAGGCCAGAAAGGGCAAAGAAAGCATCATTACGAAGGATCTTAATGACAGGCATAATATAGTCAGAGGGTGAAGGAGAAGGAGGAACAAGCCCTTCATCAACCAGAGTGGAATTTTTAGCAAAGGTTTGAGGGAAGAGTTCAGCTTTAGAAATAGATGAGACAGCTATGGAGCCATCTGGGTGAAGCATAGGAGGGAAAGATGTAGAAGAAAAATTGTTAGAGATGTTATTTGCTAGATTCCAGAAGTCACGAGAGGAATTTGATTCAGAAAGATTTTGACATTTTCTATGAATGAAAGAGTTTTTGGTAAGTTGAAGTAAAGATTTGGCATGATTACGGGCAGAAATATAAAGGGCATGAGTTTCAGTAGATGGATGCTTACGGTACCGTTTGTGAGCCACCTCTCTATCTCGGACAGCATGAGAACAAGCAGAGTTAACCAAGGTTGACAGGCTTTAGGATTAGAGAAAGTGTGTGGAATGTATGCCTCCATGCAAGAGACTATGTCCTCAGTTATGCGCTCTGCACAAAGAGATGGGTCTTTGACATGGAAGCAGTAATCATTCCATGGAAGATCAGAGTAGTACTGCCTTAGGTCTTCCCACTTAGCTGAGTTGAAGTGCCAGAAGCACCTCCGCTTAGGTGGGTCCCGAGGCGGCACCGGAGCGATAGGACAGGTTACAGAAATAAGATTGTGATCGGAAGATCCCAACGGAGAGAATAGTTTCACAGAGTAAGCAGAAGGAGTAGTAGTTAGGAAAAGATCAAGAATGTTGGGCGTGTCTCCAAGGCGGTCAGGAATACGGGTAGGGTGCTGCACCAGCTGCTCTAGGTCTTGAAGGATAGAAAAGCTGTAGGCTTGTTCACCAGGATGGTCAGTGAAAGAAGATGATAGCCAAAGCTGGTGGTGAACATTGAAGTCCCCAAGAATGGAAATTTCTGCTAAAGGAAAATGAGACGAGATGTGCTCCACTTATGATGTTAAATAGTCGAAGAATTTTACATAGTCAGAGGAGTTAGGTGAGAGATATACAGCACAGATAAATTTAGTAAGAGAGTGACATTGAAGTCGAAACCAGATGGTAGAAAATTCGGAAGATTCAAGGCCGTGGGCACGAGAGCAAGTGATGTCATTGCGCACATATACGCAACAGCCAGCTTTGGATTGAAAATGAGACTACATATTCTGGAAGACTACAATCCTGCTCATGCGAGGGAGCTTGTACTGTCTGAATAGTCATGTGCGATGTGCTTGTGAGGCAAAAATATTATGTGATATCTTTCGCACTTAAACACAACAATGATTTTTCAAAGTACCATGGCTATTATTTTGTATTTACATATCTTGAGAACACAATAATGTTAAATCAGCTAGAGCCTTATCATGACGCCCATCTTTTGGAAAGGCTGCAGACGAATAATACTTTTGTTCCTGTATGGATGTCCATTTTTTTATTGGCCTGCACACAAGGAATACACTATGTAACTCAGCGCAACAAAACATGGGACTTAGCTTAGTTTTCAGCTACTAAAGCTCTGAAATACCAAGAACAAGTAATCCACATGTTATTGAAACATACCCACGTCCATATACAGTAGACCATCGATAGAACGGACTAAAAGGGTTGAACCTTCGTCTGATAATGCCGAATGTCCGGTGTAACCGGCGTACACGCAAAACAAAAATTGCAATAATATGAGCCACTTCCAGCTAAGTTACTACAAAAATTACCTCGTGTAGGTCTCACGGACTCTTGTAGCTTCCTTATTTTCTTATGTTCTTAAGTTCCTCCCTCTTCGGTAACGTGATCTATTACAACTTTAGAGACAATACATAATTTGTGCATGTTTATTTATTCATTTTATTTATTCATTTATTTGTTTTATTTTATTTTATTTTAAAAGCATTATTTTTTTTTTGTGTGTGTGTGTGACGTCATCTATTACAATTCCAGAGACAATACACATGTGTATGTTAGTGTGTGTGTATGTGTGTGTTAGTGTGTGTGTTTGTGTTGTGTGTTGTGTGTGTGTGTGTGTGTGTGTGTGTGTGTGTGTGTTTGTGTGTGTGTGTGTGTGTGTGTGTGTGTGTGTGTGGGAGGTCCGGAGCTAATGTGGACGAATCACGATACTATGATTAATTGATTGATTGTGTATGTGTGTGTGCGCGTGTGTGTATTCATCTAGTTGTATTCATCTAGTTGTATTTTACAGGGCCAGAGCAACGCTCGTATGGCCCCGTCTCCATATCAACATTTATTTTTCTCATTCATCTTTAGTGTTGGCCGAAGCCACCACCCCGGGAGGCGGGTCACAAGCCCCCGGCTAACATCCGGTACCCATTCCTGTTTCTATTTTTCCACTTTCCTATGACTTAAATCTTTTCAAAAGAAGAGTAACAAGACACCTCCCGAACTAAATTGGCCTACCCCTTTGTTTTTATTTTATTCTCTTACTGTCTTCTTTATAGGGACTGGCAACTAAACGGGCTTTGTGTTACCCATTTTTGTTGTGTCCTTGGCCAGTTCCCTGTGATGTAAAAAAAAAAAAAAAAAAAAAAAAATTCACTGCTGGGTGGACAGGGGCTCGGGTTTTAAGGAAACAACCCAACTGTTTCCGCTCCGCCCGGGGATCGAACCCGGGACTTCTCGGTTGTGAACCGAGCGTGCTTCCCCTACACTACGAAGTACCTTAAAAGTGTGTGTGTGTGTGTGTGTGTGTGTGTGTGTGTGTGTGTGTGTGTGTGGTGTGTGTGTGTATTAAGTTAATGGTAGAAATATTCTCAACTGTGCCAGACATCAGGGGTCATATAGCACTATGGGAATTGCGAGTTTAGTATGGTAGACGCCAGATGGTAATGCTGGGGAACGCGAACGGCGTTCAAGCCGCCGTACTATGGGGGGGGGAGGGGGGGTCGCAGACCACGCTTCAAGGCCCGCCACCGCGACAAGGTGACTCCCCTCCGCGTGTGTGTGTGTGTGCCCGTGATACTGGAATGTGTCCGAATTATACGAAATCCATTGTTTTGGGGTCTGTTGTGTCGCGGGTCTACTGTATTGCTTTTCTGACCCAAATGTGGCGTGTCTACAATGCTTGATGTCATGTCTACGTGTTTATAGCAGCAATATTATGTTAGCCATTATATTGAAATGTTCTAAACCTCATCATGCTCTGGGGATGTCTTTTTCAATACTGAGCAAGAGTAGATCAGAAAGCCGTTCCCCGCCGCATAGGCTACTTAGCTTGCTCATGATTAACTTTAGTTTTGAAAAAGATCTATCGACTGTTGCAGTTGTCACTTGAATGGTCGCATACATCTTGACTATTGCATATAACACTAAGAAGACATGATGGAGATCGTTCGTCCTGAAGCAGTCAAGAACCGACTTCAAATCATATATGGCCAGTAAGAAGGATGAGCGGAACACCCGTAATGCTCTCAACAGTTTATCTACATCTCCTTTGAAATTATAAAAGTCGCACAGATGTGTTAGGTTAGGAACTTGATTGGGTCTTGCAGTATCTTTATCATATTTCCAGTCCTTTGGCACAATGAAACTGTGTAGCGATTTGATAATATCCTTTGTCGTGTCTCATCTTCTCCTTTGAACCTACGCCGGATTTCTTGAGCAAGGGTATATCAATGAATGGGTAATACACTCTGACTCTGTAGAATTCTTCCACAGTGAGCGAAGGTGCATCTTCAGTTGCAGACAAGTGGGTGAACCGTGCAGGAACTTTCCTGGGTCTACTGTAGCGCCCCCCTTTATAGCTTTGATGTTAACTCGAAGGGCTCCACAATCCTGGCTATTACGCTGCCACCACCCACAATAAGTGGGAAAAAAATTAAAAGATTAAGAGAATATGTGAGTATTACTGGGTCTGAATAAACAATTCGTTAACAGGGTTTCAGTATATTATCATGTACTGATGGGCCAGTAGTCACTTCCCTACTTAACCTAAGGTTTTACAACAAATAAATAACTACACAATGTGAACAACGACACGACACGACTCTCAGCTCGTGTTTAACCAAAATCCAAGAACTCCTTCACCCCACTGTCACTGTGTAACTTCCAGTCACACTGAATCACTGTGTACAGTACCTATACACACACACTCCAGCTATGAAACATGGCCTTAGCTGTATCCAATGGTGTGTCCATGGTCATCCACTCAGCTTACACTCACACCGTCAGCTCCCACCATCTGCTCCACCATCAGCTCACCCCGCTCCAAAACCCTTTTAAAGGGTTGTTAGACACAACTCCCCACACGTGCTATCAGCTGGAGACGTCGTGAGAGAGAGGGCTAATATGGTCACCTTCCTCCCTGCTCGCCTTTCCCGCCTGACGTCACCAGCGATCGCGGGCACAAAAGTATTGTCGGAAACTATATCTAGTGATTGATAACTGAGGAGTGAAGGAAAATGACGAGCATTTAATTACTCGACATTTATATATTACTTTACTCCCCCCACTCAACGTAAACTCTTCGCCAATCATGAGTCAAAAGGTTTTAACCCATTTTCTCGCGTTACATGGCTTCTTCCCCCCCACAAAAATTTCCCTTGTTCCTCAGTCCTTCATCACGCATCCTACCAGATATCTAACTAAGTATATACAAAAAATAATAACATATACACAACACCAAATCATGACTCCTCTTCTTTTTAAATGCACATAGGGTCTTCTATCCACCCACAAACAAATATACTTAAGCTGGACAATACGATTCTTTAAATGAACTTTACAAACACAATAATTAAATAGTAATGCATTCTTAACTTCTTCACCTCCCTCACCAAGAGCAGATTTAACCAGTTAGGAGGGACACATAATCAATGTAATGACTTTACTCCCTTGAAGTGAGAACCTTCTCACTTCCTCTCTTATTTGTCTAGGTCGAAGCCATATAGAGTCGCGACTGGACTCATCCCTCTAGTCTGTAATGGTTATTCTTTTACCCCACTAAACCTAGGCATAGGCGCGTAGGGAGAAATCACGACTGGACTTTCTCCATACCCTTCCGTAACTTGGGATAAGGCTCACCTCCTTATTGAGGCATACACTCCTGCGTCAATCACCCAGCGAGCAAAGCTCAGAGCCAAGTACATCCTCGGGTCTAACGACATCCTTTGCAGGTTTAGTGTTTAGTGCAATCTATGTACACCCTCTAAAGCAGTTTTCTAACCTTTACAAATCTTTCTAGGGGACCTTCATCAAAATCTCTTTCTCTCTCTCACTAGAGAAAGTGGTGAAAGTTAATCTCTTTCTCACTAGATATTAACACTTCTTACCATCTGTCATTATAACATTCACGTATCTCCTCACTGGCCTCCTCTCTCTAGGACCAAGGTGGTTGTTCAAGTTCCTCCTCCATTACTACCACTTCTGCTTTTTTTAAGGTGGCTATTACTGCCACGACAACCCGCAGAAGTTGCTTACTTGCCGGGACGTCTTGTCCTACATTAGTGTTATCTTTTTACTTTACTTCTTACTTTATACCAGCTGTTCTAATACTAACCTTTCCGTAAGGTACGGCAACCTAACCTTACCGTACCTTTTACATGACATTCTCTAGGTGTTAGTTTACAAGCCCTCTATCCTCACATTCATCATCCATCCACATCCACTCGACATCATTATCCACATGCATACCTTTAACAAAACAATAATACCCTCATCATCCATCCACATCCACTCGACATCCACACACATCCTTATCCACATCCACACTGCATACACGCTACCCACATCACCCACATCCACACTACCTTCACTTCCCTCTTCACCTTCATTGTCAATTGTGGATCTTAGGCGTGCTTGTTCCTTGCAGCACCCTTACACTTCCCCGCCGCGGCATGTGCCAGGCCATCAGTATACTGTATCGCGGCATGTGCCAGGCCATCACTACTGTCTTTATTTATGTCTTTATCTAGCGCGTGGGTAAGGGGAACCATGAAATGGATCCAAACCAGCTGCCACCATTATGTAGCGCCCCCCTTTATAGCTTTGATGTTAACTCGAAGGGCTCCACAATCCTGGCTATTACATTGCCACCACCCACAATAAGTGGGAAAAAAAAAAAAATAGGAGAATATGTGAGTAATAGCCGCAAAGCCGCCCTCCGGGCGGACTTTTTGGCTAACTCCTGCGGAGGGCTATTGGTGGGCCTTCGGCCCACCAAACACAGACTCTCCAGATAGACCCTTCTAACTTTCCTGAAATCATGGATGTAGAAATGTATACATCACCCCCAACCCATTCACATCACCCCCAACCCATTCACATCACCCCCAACCCATTCACATCACCCCCAACCCATTCACATCACCCCCAACCCATTCACATCACCCCCAACCCATTCACATCACCCCCAACCCATTCACTCACCCATTACCCATCACCCCCACCCATTCACTCACCCATTACCATCACCCCCCACCTATTCCCTCACCCATCACCCATCACCCCCACCCATTCACTCACCCATTACCCATCACCCTCCACCCATTCACTCACCCATTACCCATCAACACACACCCATTCACTCACCCATTACCCATCACCCCCCACCTATTCCCTCACCCATCACCCATCACCCCCCACCCATTCACTCACCCATTACCCATCACCCCACCCATTCACTCACCCATTACCCATCACCCTACATCAAGGTTTCCTCAATTCTCGCAACCCACTTTTTTTTCACATTTCTCGCTAATAGACTACTAAAAAAATATATAAAAAATAAAAAGTGATCGGATCATCTCATAAGTGTGCTTAAAACCTTCCCCTGGTCAAGCCGGTTCCAAAACTGTGCCATATGAGGGGATTCCGCCACGGGGGGCGGAACCTATACCACACACACACACACACACACACACACACACACACACACACACACACACACACACACACACACACAGACATACACACACACTTTCGCTTATATTATTATAGATTACTGGGTTTGAATAAACAACTCGTTAACAGGGTTTCAGTACATTATCATGTACTGATGGGCCAGTAGTCACTTCCCTACTCAACCTAAGGTTTTACAAGAAATAAATAACTACACAATGTGAACAACGACACGACACGACTCTCAGCTCGTGTTTAACCAAAACCCAAGAACTCCTTCACCCCACTGTCACTGTGTAACTTCCAGTCACACTGAATCACTGTGTACAGTACCTATACACACACACTCCAGCTATGAAACATGGCCTTAGCTGTATCCAATGGTGTGTCCATGGTCATCCACTCAGCTCACGCTCACACCGTCAGCTCCCACCATCTGCTCCACCATCAGCTCACCCCGCTCCAAAACCCTTTTAAAGGGTTGTTAGACACAACTCCCCACACGTGCTATCAGCTGGAGACGTCGTGAGAGAGAGGGCTAATATGGTCACCTTCCTCCCTGCTCGCCTTTCCCGCCTGACGTCACCAGCGATCGCGGGCACAAAAGTATTGTCGGAAACTATATCTAGTGATTAAGAACTGAGGAGTGAAGGAAAATGACGAGCATTTAATTACTTGACATTTATATATTACTTTACTCCCCCCACTCAACGTAAACTCTTCGTCAATCATGAGTCAAAAGGTTTTAACCCATTTTCTCGCGTTACACTACCTTGACCTGGAACTAATGGGGGACCTTCGATTCCCGCGTCTTCTGCTTCCTGAGTGGCTTTTTCATACATAACATGAAATTTCTCCTCCGTTCTCATTCCACTGAACCTCTTCAACACACCATCGGTAATTGTACACGTTACTTGAAAATCTAGGTCGTGCTTCTGTAATACATTTGAAGCGGTGGCGGTCTCCATAAACACAGGCGTTGCCATCTCGAGGCAGAGCAAGAATTCAAAGTTTAGGCTACGCAACAGTATTACTGCCCCTTGCAGGGTCTGGTGGGCTACTTTCGCATATTTCTGACAGAAATTGCACCACTGCTTTGAACACCTTCTTCAAAGTTCTCAAGGCGGATTCGCGGCAGGACCATCTAACATCAGAAAGTTTCTTTAGGTTTTGAAGATGAGATCCAGGGTAGAGGGTGAGTTGGGTTTTCACAAATAAAGCATGTCGCATACTTGACATTGATATGAAACTGTATAACTTCTCCACCACATTGAAAAATTATTCAAAATAGCAACTTGACTTCGAACTTTCCACAAGAACAAGATTCAAGCAGTAAGCATGGCAGTGGACATACAAGGCTTTCTCATTGCGCATAATAATTATTGATTGCAGCCCTCTATACGTATTTACCACTCATATTCGCTGTGCTATCATATTTCTTGGCCTCTCAATCTTCTATCTGCAGATCATGTCTTTCCAAAAATGCCAGGGTGAGGGTCTTTAGCTCTTCGCCTGTTGTGCTTTCCACGTCACACACTTCAATAAAGCGTTCCTTTATCTCGTCATCGTGCACATACCGAACACACATTGATGCCTGTTCAGTGTGATAAATATCAGTTGTCTCATCTATCAGAAACGAATATATCATAGCTGCCCTGATCTCATTCTAAATAGTCTTTCTCACATAAGTGCCCATAGCCATAATAACATCATTCTGGATTCGATTTGAAAGCATCGACACTTGAGGCTTACCATGGATTGTAGTACGCTGAACAACTTTCAAATGGTTGTTCATTACACTATCATACTTTGCAAACAGTTGGCTAAGTTTGAGGAAATTGTCTCTATTCTAACTTGCTTCACTTTCATCTTTTCCTTGAATGGAAGTCCTTGCCTTACTAAGTATAATATTATGTCTATCAGTCTCTACAGCACATCTCTATGTTTATGTCTCTCTTCAGCTTTTGCAGCTTGACTTTTTTAATCTGCTGTTTCCTTGGAATTTTCCAGTCTCTTCTTGAAATTATTCAACCTCACCACAGCAGTCATGTGTGCTCAGATGATGCAGGCTCTTTCATTTTGTCAAGTGCTTGATGCCATTTACTTATTCCGGTAGACCTACATGCTGTTATACATTTATATTTGTCTTAATGCAGAAACAAGGGACAGCTGAAGCAATACATACTATCAGTGTCTACATAATATTCAAGGTAAGGTATGTTCTCATACCAGTGCTTCTTGAAAGAACGGCACTTTTAATTATTGGGATAACTTAATTTACAACTGGCTGGTTCGGGCCAACTAAACAGCATAGTTCACGGAATCCATAATTTATGTTGATGTTATATTTGGCTGACGTGAATCAGTGGGATACCTCATCCACAGCAAGAAAGAAATTCCAGGAGCCTCTCCCGTGTTTGAATCGGTCCGTTTCTGTTGAAAATATCTTTTTGTGTAAAAAATATCTGGAAAATAGAGTTTACATCGAATGTGTGTCATGCTCTGCTCTCATCCTTTTCAATGGATGCTGTTCGTTTACCGCCTTATCTTCGTTCACTTGGATTTTCATTTCCTTTGTTTTTTGTGCATCGAATATTTTGCCTGAGTTATGAGTTGCTCATGCTTTTTGTTCAGCATTTCCACTCTTCTCCCTTCAGTCTGCGATGTACTGGACCTGTGTACTAGACACATTGTAAATCTGATTCATCTTCCTGAGCATCATCCTTTTCTCCACTTCTTGACAACTTCAGCCATTTTGATAATTTCTCATTACCACGAGCCATGACTTGAAGTTCTTTTTCCTTTAGTTTCTTCTGTATTTATTTGCATGGCCAAAGACTACTGTATACTGGACTTGCTACTCAGTTTAGGCTGTTTCCAGTGGAGGCCAATGCCGCGATTCATGACATTTTCGAACATCACTCCCATATCCCTTCCTATGGTTTATCAGTATAAATGATATACTGTATCTGCGTAAATGTTTGTTCTATAATATTATCAAATAAAAAACTGTAAAATACACTAAAGAAATGCCATTATGCGACTCTGAAGAAATATGCATGAAATTAATATTCACATAAACTCTTCGCCATTTAATATTTTGCGAGAAAACATTTTACATGAAGCATATCAATATAAGCGGAATTTTATCAGCTTTCCATTGATATATTTCGTTTTTCTGATAAAGTAATTAGCACCATGCATAAATTAGCGTTAACTAAAGAAATAACATCTTCAAGCGGGAAAATTACCCGATTGATGATGTTATTTATTTAGTTAACGCTAATGCATGGTGTTAATTCATTTATCAGACAACGAAATATATCAATGGAAAGCTCATAAAATTCCGCTGCTATTAATAGGCTTCATGTATAAAGTTTTCTCGTAAAATATTAAATGGCGAAGAGCTTAAGTGAATTTTCTTAAGTTCATGCATAATGAGCTTCAGTCTCATAATGGCATTTATTTAATGTATTTTACAGTTTTTTTTATTTGAAAATATTATAGAACAAACATATACGAAGATAACAGTGTATCATTTATGATAAACCATAGTCTACTGTATTAATGGAACCCTTTTTTACTTGCCGATCCGATTGATGATGTTATTTTTTTAGTTAACGCTTCATGCATATTTCTTCAGTCTCATAATGGCATTTATGTAATGTATTTTACATTTTTTTTATTTGAAAAAATTATAGAACAAACATATACGAAGATAATAGTGTATCATTTATACTAATAAACCATAGTCTACTGTATTAATGGAACACTTTTTTACTTGCCGATCCGATTGATGATGTTATTTTTTTAAGCCGCGGTCACACGAGCACTTTTTCAGGCAATATTCAGCCAAGGCAATTTCTTGCCGATATTTGGTCACACGGACTTTCATAGTGCTAGCCGAGTTTTAACGCCAATTTTAGCTAATCGTTTTAATCGGCGCGGGAGCCAAGCCATCTCTGAAGAAGCGTCTTTGGAAAAATAGGGATAAATAGGGAGAAAATGGTTCACAAAAGGGTGGTGAATGTTTGGAATGGATTTATGTGTATGTAGGCGTCAGTGAGCAACAATAAGTTGGTCCAGTTCAGTATCCCCTAAAAAGGTAGACAGCCAACAAAGAAAATAGGGAACCATCCCTAACTCATGAAATTTTCATAAGTGTTATTATATCCTTCAAAATGTTTAAAAAAATGTACAAGATTCACAATTCGTATTGTAATCGGTTTTTGCCACTATGTAGGTGTTTATTTTAGCTTCTGTTTATTGAATTAGAGCGTGCATTAAAAATGAATTTCAAATAATATCCGTTGGTGGAGAGAATTTCGGGAATTATCAGCCGAGAAACACCAACATGTTGGTCTTGACTCAAAATCTGCAATTTTAGCCAAGTTTGACCCGGCATTGTCTTCCTGGCTGAATATTGCCGGAAAAAGTGCTCGTGTGACCGCGGCTTTAGTTAAAGCTAACTTATGCATGGTGCTAATTCATTTATCAGAAAACAGAATATATCAATGGAAAGCTAAGGAAATTCCGCTTCTATTGATGTGCTCCATGTTAAATGTTGTCTCGCAAAATATTATATGGCGAAAAATTTAAATGAATGTTCATGCATATTTCTTCAGAGTCTCATAATGGCATTTCTTTAGTGTGTTTTACTGTTTTTTTATTTGATGATATTATAAAAAAACATTTACGAAGATAACAGTATATCATTTATACTAATAAACCATAGGAAGGCAAATAGGAGTGATGTTCGAAACACTTTTTTACCTTGCCGATCGGCCTCCAGTTGTAATGGGAGTTAGCAAGTTCAGTTATACAGTTAGCTAGTTCAGAAGAGCAGTGAGCATGAACATAACGGTAGAAGATAGCAAGAGAAGCAACATTGCGGCGGTGATATAAAGATTGAAGACAGTCAGTCGGAGGAGGGGAGTTGATGAGACGAAAAGCTTTTGACTCAACCCTGTTTAGGAGAGCTGTATGAGTGAATTCCCCCCAAACATGAGAGGCATACTCCATACATGGGCGGATAAGGCCCCTGTACAGAACAAGCAGCTGGGAGGGAGAAAATAAATGGACGCAGACGCCATAGGACACCTAACTTCATAGAACCTGTTTTAACAAGAAATGAGATGTGAGATTTCCAGTTCAGATTTTTAGTAAATGATACTCCTAGAATTTGTATTATATACAAGAGAGAGACAGTTGAGTGTCGTTGAAGAAGAGGGGATAGTTGTCTAGATTGTTATGAGATTAAAGGTTATAACATATTGAAGGTCATATGTGACATTCTCATCATTGTCATCATCATCATCATCATATCATCATCAATAAATTGTCATATGCTAATATATCACTGATATTCCCAGGATACTGTGGGGCTTCAAACCAAATAGCCTCCATTTTGTTCTCAACTTTAATCCGCCATCCATGGTTGCTAGCTGGATATTCAATTGGATTGGGATTTTTTACATTTCTCCACAGATTAGTAACATAATTTGTTCCTATGATTTTTTGGTGAAGAACATCTTTGCATGATGGGTCATGCAAAGCCAATTGCATACCCAGGGTCACTATATTTTATTTTACTCATAGGGCATTATATATTTTTAGGGGAGTAGAGTATCTTGAAAATAATATATCTAACATCATTAACATTCCTTTCGTTGTAGACTCCACACATCCCACAACTAAACATACGTTAGAGTGACACTTCAGCAGACTTGTGCCTTTTTTAAGGTTGTCCATATTGTAGTGACACTTACACGGACAGACCATCAATCAAAGACAATACACGTGAGGAAAGAGGAAACCATGATGCAAGGTACATGATTACTGGACCATTTCAACGGAGGCCAGTAAACTTCCACCAAGCACTCTTATCAGCTTCTTTCAAGACTGCACTTCTGCATTTTCTCTGAAATGAACGGGCATCTTTAAGCTACACTATTATTATAAAAGGTCACACTGTTTATTTTGCCGTTGACAACACTTGCTTCTTGTATGGAACCCAAAATGTAGTTACAGAAATACATGAAGTGCAGGCCCTGAGATGTGAGCATGAGGAAGCAGACACCAGAATCATCTTTCATTCTGACTTCACTGGAAAACAATAGCAAAACAGTCCTCAGACTGTAGTTGTACGCTGTAGTGATACAGATATCTTCGTACTGGTCCTCTATCATGCTAGCTGTTTGAATGTTACCATTTGGATGGATCCCGGAACAAATTCAAACAACACAAGACGACTGATCAACATTTCAGAACTAGCCAAGATATTACCACCATAATTATGTTCTGCTCTTCCAGGCTTCCATTCGTTCATTTACATTCGTTCACTGTGAATAACCAGCTTCATTTCTTCATTAGACCAAAAGGAGACTCTATGATCTAATGGTTAAGAACACTCATTATATAGCAGCATTTAGTGAACTAGGAGGTTGTGAAAATGTGAAACCCAATGTCTTTGCAGTTCTAGAGAAATTTGTTTGTGGGATGTGTGGAGTGCACAACGAAAGGAATGTTAATGATGTTAGATTTATTATATATATATATATATATATTATTTTTTAAACACTGTAAGGTAAAGGTAAAGATGGGAGCATACGCTAAGCTGCGCGTGGCATGCGGTGCTCATCTCCGTGGCATTAGCCCTTAGAGTCTGTGGTGGGTGAGGACCCGTTTCCCCGGGACACAGGGCTAGTGTGACTCCCGGGTTACCACAGTTACCTTCCCCAGGCTATCCCAGGTACCCATTTATCAACCCCGAAAGGGAGGAAGAACAGCTGGGTAGGCTGGTCACCGGCTTACCCTGGCCCGGGATCGAACCAGGGCCCGCAGATTCGTAGCCAGGCACGCTAGCCACTGCACTACGGAGGTGACTACTCCCCTAGAAATGAAGAATGCCCTATGAGTAAAATCAAATCTAGTGACCCTGGGTGTCTACCATCATATAAAGATGTTCTTCACCAAAAGATCAAAACGACAATTTATGTTACAAATATGTAGAAAATGCAAGAAATCCAAATCCAATTGAATATCCAGCTAGCAACCATAGATGGTGGATTACAGCTGAGAATAAAATGGAGGTTATTTGATTTGAAGGCCTACAATATCCTGAAAAATCATTGATAGATTAATAAATCACAATTCTTTTGATGATGATGATGATGATGATGATGATGATGATGATGATGATAGTAATGATGATAATGTCACATAAAGTGCTCTCTCTGATGAGGATACTGATACTAAAAATTAATAGTTTGGTATACTGTCTCTACGTCAGAAATATTTTGTGCACACTTATAAGCATCATTAAAAGCATAGATCATGGCAATGGATAGTGTAATAACAAACATAATTTGTGGTTAATAACAATAACACAGCGGAATTTGCCGGGCCAACAGACGTGACTCACACGAGCAGCACCACACACGTTTCTTTTTTTTTGCAATGTCACGTTCAAACTATTTAGGTTATCTTATTTATGTTTAGACCAATATTTAGCCAAATAAACTCTCACTAATCTAGTAGAATTACAAATGTGTAGGTTGAAATGTAAGAAAGTTACAGAAAAATATATGTTCTATATACGTAAGTGAATGACTATCTCGGATATTCATGTCAAATATTTCATATGAAATACTGCTTCAAGGCATTTTACTTATATCTTTTATATCTTTTACTTATATTACTAGTATCAAAGAAAGAATATTTTTTATTCCTCTAAATAAAACAAACTGATACCTATTTTTTTTATAGGTAGCATTAGTCATTATAAATAAAATATTGAAAAGAAAATATGCAGCGAGGGTTTGACCTTTGACCTGACTTCATGACCTTGTCCAGCACCTTGTAACCTTAAGAAACGTCTTTTTTTGGTATTTCAGAATAACCTCTTTAAAAATAATAACCAACAACCTTGTCACTCGATGTCATTGGACCACCACGGGCTCTTGGTCTATTAGGTGGGTCCCGAGGGGGCACCGGAGCAATATGAGACGTTACGAAAATAAAATTGTGATAGGAGGAGCCCAACGGTGGAGGCGGGAGTGGTTAGCGTCTTGGAGTGGTGAGCTCGATGTCCCGAGTTCGAATCCTGCCGGGGGCAACTCTTTCGACCCTCTTTGATGCGGTCGACAAGAGCCTGGTCGGTCAGCAGAAGGTTCCGAGTTCAAGTCCCACCAAGGAGCAACTGTCAAATCC
This sequence comes from Chionoecetes opilio, assembly GCA_016584305.1. Classification (NCBI taxonomy): domain Eukaryota; kingdom Metazoa; phylum Arthropoda; class Malacostraca; order Decapoda; family Majidae; genus Chionoecetes; species Chionoecetes opilio. Next base: position 36,985 of record JACEEZ010020616.1, on the reverse strand, counting down.
ATCGTCGCGTGGCCGAAGAAACCCGCATGCACCATACTTCTTCTTTCGATTGCGACTACAAGTGCGGTGGAGGAAACACTAGGTGGCAACATAGCAATTTCTCATTCCGGAAATTAAACTTAAACAGTCTTCGACCTGGGATGGTATTGTAACAGAAAAAAATTGTTTGTTTTGTACGTTTTGTTTTAAATGCTTAATATAGAAAATGAACACATTTAATTTTGTCATTCTTTTTCAAGCTTTATATATATATATATTATATATATTATATATATATATATATATATATATATATATATATATTATATATATATATATAATATATATATATATATATATGGGGAGGCGGTAGCGGAGTGGTTAGCGTCTCCGACTGGCCTTCTCGTTGACCCGAGTTCGATCCCCGAAGAAACCCAGAACCTTTCTGAACCGTCGAGTGGCCTAAGAACACCCACATGTCCTGCCCATCAACTCTACCTTCGATTGCGAGTGCATCGGAGGACACAGGGGGGCGGCATGAGCCTCTAATCACAGGCGTCACTATAAGAATCATGCCTGCGCCACCACGGGCGAGGACCAACCATCAGAGCCCTCAAGTGAAGCTCCAGAGTCTACCATCCGAGCCCTGGGTCACCACTGCCTACAGGTGCTATAGGCACATATGTAAAAAAAAAAATATATATATATATATATATATATATATATATATATATATATATATATATATATGCAAAACTACTTTTTGTTTCACGACAAAGGAAAGTCAAGAGGGGGAAACGGGGATCATCATACGGCTGAGGCGGTCATGAGGCCACCATGGTAAGACCAAGGACAAGAGAGAGAGGTCAACCGAACAGCCTTACCTTAGGGAGTTTTGTTCACGTGAACACTTAGGTCTTAGACTTAGCGGGATGGACATGCTGACGTCACAATGAAGACAGCGAGTCAGACTCAAGTGGAGATAGAAAACGATGTGGGTATTTGGGGTAACTTCCATACCCGTACTTAACATATGACGTGCAATAGGTTCCTTGCACGTGACGTCACAGCCCTTTTTGTGCAGACAACAGACGCGGGAGATGCGATCGTGGAGGACCAACAAACTCCATTAGCCGCCCGTGTTCACCACAGTGACTTGTGAAGATGCCGTCATTTTGTGGGGTTTTTAGATGCTCCAACAAGTCAATTCAGTTCCCCGAGAAGTCTTTTTTTTAGACTCCTTTTTTGTGTGTGTTTTACATGTATGCCTATTATATAGCGCCTGTAGGCAGTGACTTCTAAGGCTTAGATGGCAGGCCCTGGAGGTTCGCTTGAGGGCTGTGATGGTTGGCCCTCGCCCGTGGTGGCGCAGGCAGGATTTGGGCAGGATTTGGGAGCTTATGGGCAGGGCATGTGGGTGTTCCTAGGCCACTCGACGGTGCAGAAGGAATTTGGTTTTTGTCTGGGATCGAACTCGGGTCACCGAGAACGCCACTCGGAGACACTAACTACTCTGCTACCGTCTCCCCAAGACTGAGACAAAACTGCCCGCAGTTGACAAGAAATACAAGTGGGAAAGGGAACAATTATCACTACAACGCCGAAAGAAGTGGCTGACTAACCTGGCAAGCGCTGATCTATCAGACACCAAAATGAAGCATCTCCGTGTATGCAGTGATAATTTCTTAAGATAGATCTCGATATAATAAAGAGGCATGATATACCCTCGATCATATTTTGTCCTGTAGTAAATATTTTTATCAAGGGAATAGGGGCTATGACAGGGTTACTATGGCGCAAGTTTTATGTGTTGAGATGATCCACCAACTATCAATCATATCAGTATTAGTCATATATGTTGCAATTAAGTAAAGGGTAGGAAACAAAGTAATATAGTTTGAATTATTCCAATAAAAAAACTAAAGTAAATCAAAATACATAAGACATACGTACATGCATCACACATTTCTTTCTGGTGTCGCGCTCTCCCTCATCCCTCTGTCCGT
>JACEEZ010020616.1:5000-27500 GCA_016584305.1 Chionoecetes opilio | reverse complement strand
CCCCTCACACATCCTGCGCCGGCCATTGCGACCTCCCGCCTTCCGCCGTACCCCTCCAATCTGTGTCACGTCTACTGGGAAATTACCCCCCCCCCCCATCTCACTCGCTGTACCTGCGGTAACCTCATCCACCGTCCGCCACACCTCACGCGATGGGGCCAAGATTATCCCCTTGTATTTTCTGCCCGCCACCCGCGCTATCGGCCAACTTCCAGCGCCACCCATTCTTGTCAGCGGCACCCTTGCGACCGCCCCGCCCCACCCATGGCCGCCCCTTAATGCTGGAACCCACTGAACCCGTGGACGCCTTTGCTGCAGGAGACGCCTTCTAATATATTTATTTTTGCATGCCTTGTGTCATTATTTACTTTCCGTGACCTTACTTCTGGTATATGCATTTCTTTCCCCGCCTTTTCTGCTTATTTTTGTATGTTGGCTGGGTTTTTTCACTTCTCTAATTTTGTGGTTGTTTCTTGTTGCAATTCCTGCATTTCTTACGCCAACGTACTACTTATATTGCATGTTTGGTTTGTTTTCTCACTTAACTTTGTGTTTTGGCATGTCCTTTTGCTGTTTATGGATTCTTTCGTTACGCACACGTTTTTTTCTGTGTTAGTACTTTAATCTTTCTCCCTCACTTAACTTTGTGGTTTAGTGATGATTTATCTTCTTTCGTTACATGGAACTGATACTCTGCTAGCGCGTGGCTTATCATACTTCTCTTATCTTTGTGATTAACATATTTGGTCCACTCTCCTACTTGTGTGGCTTCTATTTCACTTATCATTGTGATTTGATCTCTTTTTTGTCCACTTCTTACAGGTGTGGGCTAGTATATCTCCAGACGTTCAAGAAGTCTCCTCAACACCCTGGCTGTTCATCATTATTGGCTGCAGTGACACTAAGTCATTTAACGGTCTTGTAAAATAACTTTCCAAACTGTACTATACCATTTGACTTAGTACAAGAAAAGTCTCTACAAACAGAAACTAAAATATATATATATATATATATATATATATATATAGATAGAGAGAGAGAGAGAGAGAGAGAGAGAGAGAGAGAGAGAGAGAGAGAGAGAGAGAGAGAGAGAGAGAGAGAGAGAGAGAGAGAGAGAGAGAGAGAGAGAGAGAGAGAGACCGACCGACCGACCGACCGACCGACCGACCGACCGACCCACAGACAGAGAAGCTTACTTCATACTCGTACATATAGTTCAGTTCAATACCGTCTATGATGTAGATACATGAATTCCTATGCAGGCGTGTGTGTGTGTGTGTGTGCGTGTTTGTTTATTAAGGACTTCGAACACTTCATGTAAAAGAGGTGTCACTTCTATGCTTGCATGGGCTTTTCAACAATCCAATGAGAACTTTAGTGGCAGACTCGAGGTTTCCATGATGGGTTGTTAAGTGGTTTTTTCACTATCTCATTGTATTATATGTATTGTCATAGACCACTATAGACCACTGTATTGTCTAGACTGTTCACGCGACGATGTTTTGAAATTGCCAGGCTGCATAGCGGCCCGCAGCCCGCCCGACAAAGAGATATAGTGGTCTATGGACTATCATATAGACTAGTTTATCAGTATATATGATATGCAGTAATCTTCGTAAATGTTTGTTCTATAATGTCATCAAATAAAAAGCAGTAAAACACGCTAAAGAAATGCCATTACGAGACTGAAGAAATATGCATGAACTTAATTTAATATTCACTTCAACTCTTCGCCATTTAAAACTTTGCGAGTCAACTTTTATCATGAAGGGTATCAATAGAAGCACAATTGTATTAGCTTTCCATTGATATATTTAGTTTCTGATTAATGAATTAGAACCATGCATAAATTAGCGTTAAATAAATAAATAAAATCATCAATCGGGTAATTTTCCCGATTGATGGTGTTATTTATTTACTTATATATTTCGTTTTCTGATAAATGAATTAGCACCATGTATAAATTAGCGTTAACTAAATAAATAACCTAATCAATCGGGAAAATTACCCGATTGATGATTTTATTATTTATTTAACGCTACTTTATGCATAGTTCTAATTCATTTATCAGAAAACAAAATATATCAATGGAAAGCTAATACTATTGCGCTTCTATTGATACCCTGTATCATAAAAGTTGACTCGCAAAGTTTTAAATGGTGAGGAGTTGAAATTAATATTAAGTTCATGCATATTTTTCAGAGCCTCGTAATGGCATTTCTTTAGCTTGTTTTACTGTTTTTTATTTGATAATATTATAGAACAAACATTTACGAAGAGTACAGTATATCATATATACTGATAAACCAGTCTATATGATCCGTATATATATATATATATATATATATATATATATATATATATATATATATATATATATATATATATGAATCCGAGCAGCCCTCCGACTTAAGGGCCATTGTGCAACAGGCCGATATCCTGTGCGCAGTCCAGATGTACAGTGGTCTATGGTATTGTATTATATATATATATATATATATATATATATATATATATATATATATATTATATATATATTATATATATATATATATATATATATATATATATATATATATATATATATATATATATATATATATATATATATAGCTATATATATATATATTAGTACATCTGCTGTATGGAGGACGGTTATCGGACTGTCAAATGGTTAAGTCAGGTTGCTCGGATTTTATATTTATATTTACAAACTAAAATGACTTTTCAGTACAATAATGATGGGTCAAGACTGGTTGTATCAGTAATATGAAACTGGTACTCTTCGTAAAGTTTGGTTCATAAAGGATCATCGACAGCTAATAGTGATTTCAGGCTTGAAGAAAGTTTGTATAACAGACATTCCAGTGTATCATTTTTCTATGATCTCTGGTTATAGTGGCAATCATGCATGATTTATAAAATACAATATTATAACCTATTTTTAGTTTATCTGTATTCTCGTTTATGAAAAGGCTGACTATAAATACAATCTTATGGATTATATAGACAGGCTAACGACAATATTAGTCTGTTTAAGGCTTTTCACAGTCAAATGGGATATACAGGTTGGATTTGTATTTTATTTGGCGTTAATGACCGTGTGTCCCATGAGAGCGCAGGGTGGAGGAGACCTTACTTGAATGGCACCTTTGGCGTAATTGGCTCATATGGGACCACTCGATACAGCTATATGGTGATTTTATGTTGAAAGGTTAAACATTCAGGGTGTGTCATGCTTTCCGCTATGATCTCTGGGTTAAGTGGCAATCACTGCTGGCTGTCTGACAAAACAATATTATCAACTATTGTGTTGTGTCTTCTCGTGTTTGCCTCGTTTATGAAAAGGCTGACGTACTAGACATACAATCGTTATGGATCTAATAGACAGGCACGACCAATAATGCTAAGCTGTTACAGGTTCACACGGCTGAAATGGGATATCATGGTGTGTGTTGTAGTATGTTTTGGCTGTAGGTGAAGTGTCCATGAAGGTGCAGGGGGAAGTACCATGTACTGTAGGAATGTAAACATGCTAAATGACATAAATGAGACCCATGATTACAAGAAGAAATTGAGAAGCTATTGTAAGGAATTAAGCGAGAAAGACTCCTCCAACCATGTTCTGCTAGTTTGAAACGTAATGGAATTTCTCTTACAAGATGAGTTTGAGGCATATGTAAATGAATTGCTATTGGTATTAGGTGGTGACTGTAACTCCTTTTACAGAAAGAAAACCATGATATTGATGACATGCATGCTGTTAGCGTCAGTAGCACTGGCCTGGGACCCTGTGGGGCCCGGAGCCTTAGTAAGGAATGTCGGAGACGTGATTATTGTAAATCAATCTGTGAGAATCCTCCTGAAAATGGAATAATGTAAAATATATTAGAGACACACTGATAGTAATCAATGAAGAATATAAGTAGCAAAGGATAGACTAAAAGTCAGAGATGTAAGAATATGGAACAAGATAATGGATGTTGAAAACAAAGTCACTAGTTTGGGAAACAACTTTCTAGAAAATCATAGGAGTAAAAGAGGTATAGCTATAGTCGCAGCCATAGGTGGACTTAGTTATATATATAGTTAACGCTAATTTATGCATGGTGCTAATTCATTTATCAGAAGACGAAATATATAATTAAATAAATGACATCATCAACCGGGAAAATTACCCGATATATTATTTTATTTATTTAGTTAACGCTAATTTATGCATGTTTCTAATTCATTTATCAGAAAACGAAATATGTCAATGGAAAGCAAATAAAATTGCACTTCTATTGACATGTTTCATGTTAAAAGTTGTCTCGCAAAGTTTTAAATGCCGAAGAGTTGGAGTGAATATTAAGTTCATGCATTCATGTTCATGCTTCAGTGTCTCTTAATGGCATTTCTTTAGCGTGTTTAACAGTTTTTTATTTGATAATATTATAGAACAAACATTTACGAAGATTACAGTATATCATATACATACTGATAAACCAGTCTATATGATATTCATATGCAGCAAGTAAATGGGCCAGCAGACTGGCCAAGGGGCCAGTACTGCAGCGTCCAGCACGCTACGTTGGCGAGTGTCACATCCAGGTCTACTGTTATCTATGAATATATACAATATATATATATATATATATATATATATATATATATATATATATATATATATATATATATATATATATATGTATATATATAATATATATATATATATATATATATATATATATATATATATATATATATATATATTTATATTAGGGTGGTCCATGGGTGATTTTTTTCCCGATTTTTTTTCAGTGCTCATTGCTCAAACATATCCACTAGATCAGTGGTTCCCAAACTAGGGGTTATGGCCCCCTGGGGGGCCACATAGCAAAATGTAGGGGGCCATAAGCTGAGGCTATATATACAGATGAAACCAAAGTGTTTGAGCGGGTAGCCGGCCAGTGGAGTGAACTCACAGGTTCAGTACAGGTTTGTGCAATGCCTTGCTGCCAGACACATGAGTAATATGTCCCAAAATTTGTTGTTTAAATATCTTTTTATATCTGATTCTGTGTTCTTGATATAAAACAAAACATTGAGATGTTTTAGGGTAGTAGACAATTTTCAATAAACATAATTAGAAGGCTTCCTAAGCTATGGATTCTGTATGAGAACCTGGTCTTGAATCTTGAGTATCAGTAAGGGTGTTCGAATGTTCATAGTTAAACCACACATTCACAATCGCAACATCAATCACCGTGTGTGCCTCCCCATATAATCAGTTTGAGCCTACTTGTAAATATTTCAGTGTTACATGAACTAAAGCCAACATCATTACCACTTTAATGGTAAGTAAACTCTGCATCATGAAGTATATTAAGATTAAGGTAAATAATATTCTGCTCTATTTTTCCACAATCTATTCAACGTTTTTTCAAAACAGAGCTCAGTAACGTAAAATTTAACTTCCTTCCAACTTTTCATTATTATGAACCGCTTAAAAATGTTACTTAAAAGTGGTTGCACTCTTTGTGTGCTGTAGCCACATATTTACCATTTTATTATTCTGATTATTATTTATGGATGATGACAAACATTAGCTATAGCCGTTTTTCTTTGTGCATTGCAGGTACAGTCTACAAGTGATGGCTTCTAACAAGAAACGCAACTATGTTGACAACTACCTGGATTTTGGATTTACAAGCATTACTGATAAAGGTATAGTGAAGCCTCAGTGTGTGATTTGTCACAAAATACTCACAGCTGAATCACTTAGGCCCAGTAAGCTTAAATAACACCTAGAAACCAAGCATCCTCAACATGCAGGCAAAGATCGTTCTTTCTTTAGTCGACAAGAATTAAACATGAAGAGACAACGTCTTGATGCCAGTGGTTCCATTCATCAACAAAATGCTGCAGTAGTGGAGGCATCATTTCTTGTATCCCTTGAAATAGCAAAGAAAAAGAAGCCTCACACAATCGGGGAGGAGTTAATTTTGCCATGTGCCAAAACGATGGTCAAGCTTGTTTTGGGTGAGAAAAGTGCTGAAAAGCTGAATGCTATTTCTCTCTCAAATAATACAGTGCAACGCCGAATCTCTCAAATATCTAATGACATCAAAGAGCAGGTGATACAGAACATTAAAGGAGCTGGATTATTCAGTATTCAACTCGACGAGTCCACTGACGTCCAGTCCTGCTCACAACAACTCATGGCTTTTGTAAGTTCATGATGAGGATCTGAAGGAAGAATTTTTGTTTTGTGAACCTCTCGAGCAATCTACCGAAGGTGTAGCTGTAATGCAGAAACTTACAGAATTCTTTGAAGCTGAAGGTCTTGACTGGAGCAATCTCTGTGGGATATGCACATATATGCTCCACTTGCTCCAGCCATGTTGGGTTCTCAGTCAGGTTTCGTTGCAAGAGTTATACAAAAAGCACCAAATGCTATCCCTCTTCACTACATGATCCACAGGCAAGCTCTTGCATCAAAAATACTACCCTCATAATTAGAGAGAACTGAAACTCGAGAAATGCCAGTGGTCACTGGCAGTTTTAACTCAAAGGTTGGTCTACTGTGTTTTGGCTCCGCGACTAATATTTTTCATAAATTAATTTCGCGATAAACATTGATGCACCGCATCTGAATACCAAAAAATATAGTTCTTCTGTTGTTCTACTAATTATATGGATGACATTCATTACGATGGAACGTTCTATAATAGCAATTTAATGCAAATTACTCGCCTCGAGTAGCAAAGCTTAATATATTTTTTACATGTATATTGTGGCATGTAAAATTTGGGTGATGTTCACACTGTTTTCTAAGACAGTACTGCTGCGTCTGGCAAACACTTGTCAAAATACAATAAGCAATGCCTTGGAAAAACGAAGAATAAAGAATGCCGAAATCGGCTTGTTGCTGCGACAATGTAGGTTATAATTGTGGAGGCGACACGCCGCGGCGGGGAGTGGTGGGCGGGGAGATTGTGGCGGGGAGATTGAATCAAAACATTGCCACTTCACGCGTCGACTCATTGCACTTCCAGGCTTTCTATCTGATTGATACACAATAATAACAGGAAAATATGACTGCCTAGGTATAGATAACTTCTAAACATACGTTATTGACTATATAATATCATAGAGTAACATTTACCTCGCCTCCTCAACTATAACCTACTTGGTTATTTGGTTAAATGCATGTTTTACAGACTCAGGCTTCTATACAATATACATATAGAAGAAAATCGTTCTTAAAATTATACTTTTGTGTTTTAAGTGCAGTGGAATAAGCCCATATTTTTCTTTCAAGTTGACCAACTTTTCACCAAATTGTGAGTTAAAACTGCCAGCGACCACTGGCATTTCGGAGTTGCAGTTCTCTCTAATTACTAGACACTCTGAATACCATTATAAGGACAGTTAACTGTGTAAAAGATAGTTCTCTTAACACACGCCTTTTCAAGAAACTCTGCCAAGATATGGATGCAGCTCATGAAACCCTTCTTTTTCATACAGCAGTTCGCTAGCTATCCAAAGGAAATGTAGTTCAGCGTGTATTTAAGCTCAAAGAAGAGATCAGCCTCCTTCCCAGGATACAGAACAAACAAGATTTGCTGTCAGCATGGTCTGCAAATGGCTTCGAAATACGGATAGCCTACCTTGTTGACATATTTAAACAGTTGAACGCACTCAACCTGGAACTACAAGGGAAAGGAAGCTTGATAATCGATTTTGTGGACAAAATCAAAGCTTTCATTCGTAAGATGGAGAATTGGAGGCGCAAAGTTGGACTGGGAAACAGTGTCAGAAATTGCAGAGGAGTGTGATGCTGCTACACAGAACTTGATTACCCAACATCTTGAGACCTTGGAAGAGGAATTTAAAAGGTACTTCCAGGATATCCAAAGCCAAACCTCTCGACTAGTAACTTCACTGCTCCAGTGACATGCATACCTGATGACAATGATGATGGTCAAACTGAGCTGATGACACTTCAGGAAGATTCAGGAGCCAATATGAAGTTTGAAACTGAATCTCTCACAGTATTTTGGTCATCAGTGACAGCTTCATACCCAAATTTATGTGACTTAGCTTTTTGCCACCTCCTACCATTTTCATCAACTTATTCCTGTCAGGCTGCATTCTCTTAACTACTCAACATTAAGACAAAATATCGCAACAGACTTGATGTGAAGCATGACCTACGGTGTACATTAAGTGAAACAAAACTACGAATCAAGAAGCTGGTTGATAATCTGCAACATCACCCTTTACACTGAGTGGAATGGGGATTCAAGTGAAGGAAACATTTTTTTTATTATATTTTGTTGAAACAGGCTTTTGCAAATTTAGCTATTTTTAATTACTCTCTCGGTATGGAAATTCTTTTATGTGCATTGCATTACTTGTTTAGTACCATTTTAATAATTATATAAGATTCAAAAAAGGAAAAATATATATTGTATTATTTAATACTCAACAAAAGAAAATAATAACAATTGAAATCAATAAAATCACAGGTATTGCTAGAGTGGTTTTTATTTTGACCTAATGAGTGTAGGACTGTATGTAGACAGTGACTGTAGTCACGGGTTATGGATGGGGGGCCATGGATAATGATCACATATAAAAAGTGGGTAACGACCAGAAAAAGTTTGGGAACCACTGCACTAGATGAAAAAACTTTTCAGGTTAAACTTTTCTCAAATCAATGAATATTTAGGGTATGCACACGTCAGCCGAAATTCATGCCCTAAAGTAAGAGCTTGGTATTAATTAAAACTCCCTCAGTTGTCACAGAGGAAAATATATATATCTTGGCAACTCTGTTAGTGTTAGAGGTAGGGGGTTCACCGAAAAGGCAGGCACCGCTCGGGGATCGAACCCGAGTCCTTCCACTTGCCGGGCGGACGTGCTACCGTTACACTACGGTCGCCTCCCAGTGACAACCGACATATCTCCCCCCTAAGGCCCTCCAGGGCCAGTCCGGGGAATGTGTATCGCACCTGGATCCTACTCACTGCGCCATGTTAGAGGTAGGGGGTTCACCGAAAAGGCAGGCACCGCTCAGGGATCGAACCCAAGACCTTCCACTTGCCGGGCGGACGTGCTACCGTTACACTACGGTCGCCTCCCGGTGACAACCCACTCAGTTAGGCTATCCTGCAATATGGCAACTGTATAGTATAGCTCACTAGCTCAGTCTTCCGGCACCAATGCTGTAGTCCAGAGGTGTCAAACTGGTGGCCCAATTTCACAATTTCTGGTGAGTAAATGCTTGGTTAACCGGTTTTATCTTAGCTTTTCTACATTTATTTGATGTCATTGGTTATTGTAGCTTATAATGAATGGGAACAAAGATGTTAAGAGTGAGTATTCACCGTTGAAATTGATAGCAGAGGGTGTTGATAGTCAGTCAGAAAATAACCTTACACATGCAATAAATTAAACTTTCCATTGCAAGCCCTTGCCTATTCTAACGTAACCCAGCCTTGCCTTAATTACCTAATTCAACCAAGCCTTACCTAACCTATTTTTATTTTTATTTAAGTAGCCTATATTCATTATTTGTTTTAATGAAACCTAGGTTTTCCCAATGCTTTTATGCGAGTGATTCAATTTTATCATTCATTTTTATCAAAAAGCTAACCTAATTTATACTTACTGTGATTTCGTTAAGATTTAAGTAGACTTGGCCCTCAAGCCATCAACTAAATTAAAATGTGGCCCTTGGGAAGGATTGAGTTTGACACCACTGCTAGTGTAGTCCATAAGGTGTGTTCTGTGATCTTCAGCTCATGTACCTGTGAGCCTAATCTATCTCGCATACTGATTCCCGTGAATTTTGTACATTATTTCAAGTATATTCTGTTTATTATATTTTACTTATTCACTATAGTTGTATGTCATGTGTATTTCACCAAATTCTGTTTCCTTACAGAATGAAATAATGGCGACTGCACTACGTAAGAAGACAGCTATCTACCTCATAGGAACATGATTGAATTCATCCCAAAGTCACGTCTGCCTACTTTTAGACAAGTTTTTCAATGTCTTTTCCATCACCTGAAGCTAAGCACACCAATTCTCACAAAAAAGGAGTGCATCAGTATAGTGGTGAGGGAAACAATGGATATATGGAGATTGGCTCGCATCCCCATGCAAGAGGAGCGCAATATCAAACGAACCTTAGAGAAAATCCTGATTACCTGGGAGAAATTGAAGAAAGGATCTACCAGGAAGGGTCAGCTACAGGCACAGAAAGAAGAAAAATTCTCAAAAAAACTTGATCATCTCTTCAATATCAAGTATCATTATGCAGAAAATCTGATTCTGCTGAAGGAAGACCTGGTTTTCTTGGAGGATCAACAAGGAGAACTCAAGTTTCACATGGGACAACCCGACAAATTGATGGCCAAGAAAGAAATGAAGCAAACATACCAGAAGGAGCAAGCAGAAATGAGAAAGGAAAGGGAAAAAAAGCGGATGCATGAAGATCTAGAGACTGTTCAGTTGGAATCAAGTAGCAGCTCTGATGAAGATGAAGGACACCTTTCATATCAAAAGATGCCTCGAGTCGAAATGGATCCAGATTTTAAAGTTCCTGGCCCATGAACTGCTACTTCTCATGTATTATCTCAAAACAAATCTGAAAACTTAGTTTCCGGTCGTCTTGCTGCTGCCTTGGATAGAACCAATACAAACAACCGAAAAGCCGTTCACATTGTGGCAGCTACTGCAGCAGAACTTGGAAGGAACATTTGTGAGCTGCCTATCAGCCGTTCCTCAGTCAGGAGAGCCCGCATCCAATATCGTAGAGATCACACTGCTTCTGTGAAGCACACTTTCATATCGTCTGGAGCCAAGACTGCAATAGTGGTTCATTGGGATGGTAAGATCCTTCCATCTCTAACAGGAGAGGAATCTGTTGAACGTTTCTCAATACTGATCTCGAGGAAAGGTATATCTTCTTCAGTAGGGAATGTCCAATTATTGGGCGTTCCATACCTATCATCAGGAACGGGAGTGGCGCAAGCTAGTGCTGTGGTGGATACTCTGAAAGAATGGAATGTCGATAACCGGGTTGTCGCCATGTGCTTTGACACCACTGCCGCCAACACTGGTCATGTTCGTGGAGCTTGTTCCTTGATTGAAGAGAGGTTGAGAAGAAACCTCCTATACCTTACTTGCAGACACCATATCTTGGAGATTGTTCTTAAAGATGTCTTCAAAACCCTTCATGGGTCATCCAGTTGTCCAGATGTTCTGTTGTTCCAGAGGTTTAAAAAGCAGTGGCATCAACTCAAGCAGCTGGAGTTCAAGACGGGAAAGACTAACGGGCATATCGCTGCAGTATTGAAGGAAAATTCTGAATGGGTGCAAAAAGTTCTCGACTACTACATGAAAGCTCTCAAACAGACTCAGCCCCGGGATGATTACCTCCAACTTATGGAGCTTTGTGTGATATTTTTGGGAGGGGCTCCTCACCGTGGGATTCGTTTTGGACAGCCTGGCCCAGTACACCATGCTTGTTGGATGGCTAAAGCATTATACTCTCTCCAGATATTCATGTTTCAGCACCAGTTCCAGCTAACCATCAAGGAGAAGAAGTTGATTCAGACCATGTCTTTTTTTGTGGCTCTTGTCTACGGTCCAATGTGGTTCAAAGCTCCTGAAGTATTTGAAGCTCCAAGCAATGACATATCTTTTCTCAAACAACTTCATTACTATGGGGAGAAAATAGATGAATCAGTTGGAACGGCAGCAACAAAGGCTTTCCAGCGGCATCTGTGGTATTTGAGTGAGGAGTCAGTAGTTCTGGCTCTCTTCAGTGATAGTGTTTCATATGATGAGAAATTAGAAATTCTTCAGGCAATGAAGGGAAAGGAAGAGAAATAGGAACGTCCAAAGAAGCTGAAAGTCACACAAGAGGAAATTCCATCGCTGGAGCTTAAAAACCTGGCATCCACAAATACTAACCGCTGCTTTCAAACCATGCTCCTGGATTCTGGATTCGTCTCCAAAGATCCAAGCCAATGGAATGACGATCCACACTTCCTTCAGTCAAGGGAAATTCTACAAGAGATGCAGGTGGTGAATGATGTGGCTGAAAGAGCTGTGAAGCTTATTGAGGACTATAGCTCTTCAATTACGAAAAGTGAAGACCAAAAGCAGTACCTGATTCAGGTGATCGCCACACATCGACGTCAGTATCCCAACGTAAAGAAGGCTAATCTTGTATAATGTATGTTACTCTTACATGTGTTCTTTAGGTTAATCTCATAGCTAATAGCTATTTTGGATCAAATAAACACCACCAAATAAATATAGCAAATAAATCCTGTGTATCTGATGTAAGGAAGAATAATTATTTTATAGAGGGGCAAAAACATAAGAAAAGCAAGATTTTCAGCCCACTTGTGCATACCCTAAATGAAGCTGTAATTACCTATAATTTGGCCTGAATTATCTCACATGTAAAGGAAGCAAATAAACATTGAGCACCAAAAATATAAAGAACTTTAATTTTTTGGGACCACCCTAATATATATATATATATATATATATATATATAATATTATATAATATATATATATATATATATATATATATATATATATATATAATATAATATATATATATATATATATATATATATATATAACGATTATATATATATATATATATATATATATATATATAATCTATATATATATTTTATATATATATATATAAAAGTGAACCACCCTAATATATATATATATATATATATATATATTAGGGTGGTTCACTTCTATAGCGTAAGAAATTCAAAGTGAACTATTCGTTTTTGCACTCGTGAATTATTGTGAGGGTTTTTAAGAAACTCCCAAATCCAGAGTCTCGTCCAAATAAAAGCATGTTGAGGGGTCGCACCGAGTGATCGAAAGTTTTCTCTGCTTCCCCTTAGCATAGTGTACCTACCATACACAGTGTTGTGGGCTCCATACCTTTAGATATACTTCTTGGCGATGGCAACTCGTTTGGTGCATACCCCGACGTAGTTTTTGCTGTTATATAGCTCTGTATTTATAATGTCAAACCCAGAAGTAAGCTAAAAACATCATCTTTTTGTCCCCAGGTCAAAATTGCGCGTTCAACTCGGAAACAGACTGAGCTGTTTTTGTTGGCACAGCCCCTTGAAGCCCTCAGCCAGATTGTCCTTCCAACAGGGGAAGATGTTCTGCGGCGACTCTTCTGTCATGGATCGAATAGCAGGGACAATCGAAAAGCTGTCATCGACGAAGTCGTCAGAGTTTGGGAGGGGGCCCATATTCCTGTTGTCCCGCTGCGATAAATCATGAAAAAACTGAACCCCCGTGGGGAAGTCGAAGTTCGTAAAAGCAAAAAAAAAACGTCAATCCGGGGGGGACAAGGTCCCCGACCCCCTCCTCCAGGGACATTTGGGGCGTCACTGTTACATCGCAGCCCCTCCCACTTCTTCCTCCATGACCACCTAAAACAAAAGGACAAGGACTTCCTCGACGACCAAAGGGCCAAAGGGGAAAAAATGGTAAGAGTACTGTTGAAAAGGAGAGCAGGCAAAAGATTCTAGGAAAACATGAGAGGTTGGCTGCGAGAGAAGGGGAAAAGGAAAAAGGAGTTGCAAGACTTTGGAGAGGGGAGAGATGTTTGATTGGTGCCCGGGGATTCCACCACGCTGAAGGCTGTTCATCAACTTTTCGTCCGACACCAACCCTTTTCTGTGGGAAGCGCCGCTGCCTCTCTTCTATATATTTCCCTTTCATACTTCTATATATAATACTTCTAATACTTCTTATACTGCCCCACTTCCATTCCGTTCTGGACCCCCTGTAAAGACGGGGCCCCTGGCTCTAATTAACCTCGCATAATTACCCATCTTTAAAGCGCAGTCCCCCGCGCCGGGTCCCTTTTCCCTATTTTTACCAGGAATCATGGCCCCAAAAACCCAAACACGCACCAACAAGCGAAGCTGAAACCCAAACAGCAAAGCAACGCAACAGAAAACGCAACAACAGGCAATGGGGGTGACGACATAAACCGGAGCTGAGATGGTGATTTGACAGAGCTACTGTCCTCTTTCTGGGAACAAAAACATTTTGAAAAAAATCCTTCCCCTTATCATCCCCAAGCAATTTAAAGTTGAAATGGAAAACCAAAAGGAGTAAAATTTTGACTGAAAGATGACAAAATCATAAAATTGAGGACGAAGTGTTAAAACTTTGAAAAAAAAGTAGAAGTTTGGATTTAACATTGACAATGTTGACCATACGAGCGCGTGACACCATCATTTTCAGTGGGCCGTATTCCTGTAAAAATGCGGAAAATCCAACAATATCATTACCTGTTGTCAAAGAAAGTTTAAAAAATTGATATAGTGAAACGATTTTAACATATCACATAAAATTTGGATCACCACTTTCCCATAAAACGCCCAATTATTGTCAAGTTAAAATAATCACTCAAAAGATTTAATGGGGCCTGCACCAGTTAGGCCCATCTCCACATAAACGAAGCTACTCCAAAAGGCTTAATTGTTTCCAAAACAGTCCTATACATCAAAAAGAACACAGGGAAAAAATTTCAACAGGGGCTATCCCAAGGGAGGGAAAAAAAATTGTAAAACAAAAAAACTCCACCTCAAAATGTAAGGGGACGAAAGGACCCTTTTCATTTTCCCTAGATAATATCCATTATAAAAGACCATATACACGGGCAACCCAGTCAACCAAAACATTTACACTAATTTCCCCTTTTTTCTTTTAAAATATTCATGGTTCATTGTCTTCAGGGGAAGTGTTAACTATCACCATAACAACCATCATTTCTTTGCTACACTCAAATTTATGTTTCGTTTTGATTTCATTTTTCATATTTCCTTTTTAAATTTTTCCCTTTTTTTTCCATTTCTTTCTATTTCTTCTTTTTTTTTTTCTATTTTAATTCCTTTTCTATATAGTTACCATTATTATCCATTACTACATTCTTACTCATTATATGAAAATCTCTGCATTTGTGTTATCATTATAATTTATTTTTATTATTATTATTATTATTATTATTATTATTTTATTATTATTATTACTATAATTTTATTATCATTATTTTTTTTATTAAACATTATATCTTTGCCGTTATGGCTACTACTACATTGTTTTTTATTATCTTTATTTTTATTATTATTATTATCATTATTTTTTATTATTTTATTATTATTATTATTTCATTACATATTAATTTATTTTTCCCCGTCACGTACATATGAAACTACCATCCAATACTTAATGTCTGTGACATAGACCACTTCTACATTTACTCTAAAACTCGTCCCATTTTTGCTACACTAACTTTTTTTTTTCCACCTTTAACCTTGTTCCTATCCACTTGGGATATACCGTAGTCAGTATACTGTTTTTCGGGTTTTCCAAGTTATCATTGCGTTTTTTATTATTATTATTATTATTATTATTATTAGTATTATTATTACTTATTATTTTACTATTATTATTATTATTATTATTTTTTTTATCATTTTTATTATTTTATTATTATTATTATTATTTTTATTTTAAAATTTTTATTATTATATTTATTTTAGTACATTTTATTATTTCATTTTTATTACATTATCACACTGGTGATATTGTCATCATCATTAGTCTTTGTGTACTTAATCACTTCTTTTTTCATTTTTACATCTTACTATTGATGTTATCATGTATTGTTATTATCTTTTTTACTATTTTACTATTTTTACTATTTTGCTATTTTTATTTTTATTATTTTATTGCTATTATTACTTTTATTGCTATTTTTTTATTATTTTTTTATTATTATTTTATTATTAATTATTATTATTATTTTTATTATTTTTCTTTTAGTATCTACTATTTTTATCATCATATTCATATATATATTATTTTTTTTTTTTTTTTTTATAAATTGATGTTACCCCGTATCTTTTCTTGTTGTTATTTTTGTATTTTTGATGTTATTTTTTGGGTTTCACATCATTCCCATTCTTATTTTTTTGTTTCAATTTTAGTTATTTTTGTCATTATTATTAAAACTATTACTATTTTTACATTTTACTACTACTACTACAGTAGTAAGGTGTAGGCCTCTAACTATTCTACTTTTTATCATTTTTTCTTTATTGTTCTGAGCTTTACTAAAATTTTTTTTTTCTTTTTTTTTTCTCTTTTATTATGCAACAACTTTTTTAAAATTTATTTTTAATATTTTTATTTTATTATTTTTAGTTTTTAAATATTTTTATTTTTTTTTTTTTTTTAGTTTTAATATTTTTTTATTATTATTATTACTCATATCATCATAAATCATTTTTTATTTTTTTGGGTTACTATATTAGGGTAGTATTACCTTTTATCCCATTATTGCCAAATTAGTAATATAATTTTTGGGTATTATCTGCATCATTACACTACTTTATTGTTCAAAAAAGGGTGTTGTTGATTATGGAGGGGGTGTTATCATTTTACAAATTTCATTTTTAATATTTTTTTCGGTATTACTTTTTTTGTAAAATTCTTTTTCTTTTTTTTTATGAAAATTTTTTATGATTATCACTATTAATTTTTTTATTAATTTTTACTATTCTTTATTTTTAATTTTATTTTTTTTTATTACTACTATCTAAAAGGTACTCGTAATTTTATTTTTATTATTTCATTTTTTACCACTACAGTTTTTCATTTTTTTCATTACTACTTACCTAATTTTTATTTCTATTAAAAATTTACTTTAGTTTTTTATTATTACTATTACTATCGTTTTTTTTGGTATTAGCATTATTATTTTTTTTTTATTTTTGTTATATATTTTTTCCATTATCATTTTTATTTTCACTACATCACTACACCACTACTCCCAAACTTTGAGCAGCTTAAAAAATATTTTTTTATCATTGCCCAGGCAAGGGTTTATATCATTAATTGTTTTGTATATGGTGTTGTTTGCTTTCACTCAAAATTTTTTTCATTACTGGATCTCATACAATTCCTTTATATTCTTTTATGACCCCCCGGGCGGCAAAACGCGGGAAGACCTGCGTTTTTTTATCTTGCGCTTTTTTTTTCTATTTTTTTTTTTTTTCTTCCCCTTTTCCCCCTCAACACTTCCCCAAAATGACCAAAATTACAATACATGATCTGAAAAACTCTGAACTCATGACTAAACTCATTTATCCTTATTTAACTTTAAAGATAACCCCAATCACAAAAAGAGGACATAGCATTAAAAAAAATTAATGCTCTTTATGGGCACACACTTTAATAAAATTTCACAGTATTATGACTTCATGCGATAATAAATTTTTCCCCATAAATCAAATAAAATAAAAATATTTCTATAATTCAAGATCTTTTCCTAAAAACATAATAATATTGCAGCATTTCCCTTTAAATTTTTTATCCGCATCCCAGATATTTTGGCCCTTCGAGACCTGGCTCATGATCTAACAAACTCATTTTGCTACCTGGCTATAATTCCTATCACATGGTTAAACCACTAGACCACGGGGGAGTCACACTCTTTATATCACATAAACCCACTATAACAAATACAAGAATTAACAATTTTAAAGATCTATAGAAATTAACACAATTTAAAATATGATAGCTCCTGTACTTCATATTATGGCAATATACAACCAACAAAAACATGAGGCGTCGAAGATTTCACTAAATTTTTTTATACCTTTTGCAAAAAGAATCATTAAAAAAAAAAACCCTAATTTTTGGAGACCTGAATATCAACTTACGAACACAGACCATCCCAAAAAATAAATTTTTTACACGTTCAAAACTATAAAATTTTTTTTTCCCCCATACTCACCCAACACGTTCCCCGATAGCTTAAATTTTAATAAACCATTTTGTGGGCCATATATTTACAAAATTTAATAGTAACTATACTCTGGAATAATACATTTCCAAAATCAGACACCTCCCAAAATTCCTTAAAAACTCACGCCCCTCAATCACATAAACTTCACAAAATTGTTTTAGATCGACAAAATAAAACGAACAGCTAATTTTTCGAAAACTAAGTGTATTTTTAATGGAAGATTTTTAATATCTACCTTAAAATTTTAACTTCACAAGTTTCTTGAAAAAAAACATAAAAATATAATAAAAGCTTTTCCCCTTAAACAAAATTTTTAAATGAGAAACGTTTTTAAAAAACCCGTGGATCACTCAACAGTTATCAACTCCATAAAAACTAAAAAAAAATCTTACAAGGATATAAAGTAGGTGCTGTTACCCAAGATTATTACAAACACTATCGTAAAACCCCTTAACCAAAAATTAGACAGGCCAAACCATCTTTTACACAAGATATTTTTTAACTTTAAGAGATACTAAAAAAATTGGAAAAAATTATCAAACCCCTTACCAATAAAACCGTAAATCTATTAAGATAGATAACGTCACTACAATAATAATAAAATAAATATTCTCTAGATATTGCTACAGCTTTAAAAAGAATTTTTAAAAAAATTGCCCTGAGTTAGACCCGGTTTTCCCCAAATCTACACTGATCCACTTAAAATTCCCTTTGAGGGGACTAAACCCAATTCCATGGGAGTTCTTTCCCGTCCATCCACAAATGTTATAAAGTCATTAATTTCCCCAAAAAACAAAAAAAAAACACTTAGAATTTTCACATCATTTTCAAAAAAAACAGAAACCAATTTGCAATACCATTACGATCTTTTTCAAACAATCTATTTAAAAGAGGGGAATTTCCACAGTGCCTTAACAGCACGTTTAACCTATCCACAAAAAAGGTCCTAAAGTGTCTTAAGCAAATTTTAGACCCAATCACTGTTAAGTATTTTTTTTCTAAAAATTTTTTTAAAATTAATGAAAAAAAAACCCACTAAATTTTCTTGAGTCTAAAAATATTTTTGATCCCAGACAGTTTGGTTTTCGTACAGGCAGGAACACTTTTAAGCTTTAAAAAAATTTTACCGAGGAAAAATACACTGTTTTGGTTCACAGCTTCTTTTTAAGCATCTACATTGATTTTACTAAAACATTTACCAGTAAAACATGATATACTACTTCGAAAAAATTTCAACATTTTTTGGGGTCGGGAAAGTAAAGATTGGTTTAGAGTTACTTATTTAATAGAACCCCATCAACAAACTACTCTAGATATCACCATCACTAACCCTTCGATATGGGGTTCCCCCGGGAGCGGTTTGGTCCTATTTTATTTCCCTTATATATAAATTTATATTTCCCTTTTCTTTAACAACCTTTTTAAAAACCCTACTCTTCGCTGACGACTCCCAAACCCCCTACTTACAGATACAAATCCATCAACATGATACACACTGCCCCAAATTTTGAGCTCAAATTCTTTAAAAAAAGTGTCTAAGTAACGATTTATTATAAATTAAGTAAAACTTTTTCCCTGTTTTTTTACCAAGGGCCCCAAAATTGCTTCCCCCATTAAAATTTAACAACTCCACATTAAAAAAACTGAACACACACACTCTTGGGTGTAACACTGGATATAAAAAGACTTCAAACTCATATAACAAACCTCATACTGAAATTATCGAAAAATATTCCCCTTTATACAGAGTAAAAAATTTTGTACCCGCTATATAATGAAAAAGCTTTACGATGATGTCTTACCCCATTTCCCTTTTCTTCACCAAACTGGTGCACCACTTTCCCCACGCATTTACTGCCTTATTAAGAATGCAGAAAGACTATTAGGATTATTACTGACAGTGGGCTTTTAGCACATCCAACCCCTTTTTAAACAATTTCACACTTAAAACTTTTTGAATCAAAAAATTAGAAAATTTCAATCATATGTTTTTAAAATTTTAACATGAAAATAAACATTACTGAACAACCACATCACAATTATCCTACACGCCCCCAAAATAAACCTATTCCCAAAACATACCCCAAAAAAAAGTTTCAACATTTCCCTCTTATCTTGGGCCCCAAAAAAGGGAAAGCTCTTCCAGATGCTAAAAATTCTTTCCTTCACTATTTCTTTTAAGAACATCTTAAAAAATACTGCTGAAATAAATACAACTACAGCCCCAAAAAGTTAAAATTTTTTGATGCTATGTCATTATTTTTTTGTTTCTGAGTTGTGCAACAACCTGTTGTTGACAGTCACAATGTGGGGGGTTGGGGATGTTCTCGTACTTTTTTAATGTTTATTTATTTTACTACTAGATTAAAATTTAACCATAATTGATATTATTGCCCGAAAAGCTTCTTCCTATGGGCTGCCTTAATCTACAAATTATTTATAGATAATATAAATGTACTGTTAAAGGGCATAATAAAATGTTTCAAATTTTCAAATGTTTCTCGTCCGAAAAGGTGAAGTCACAAAAAAGGAGGTGGCAGCACAGCTGACAGGGTCAAGTTGACCTCTGCGGAGCCCACCCGTTTTCTCTGCCATCGCTGCAGACCGGGGAGTGCTAAGTCCGTCCACCTCGTCCATTCGCCGACATCGGAAAGTGTTGCGGAAGGAGACAGCGAAGCAGCCGTAAAGGATTATCGAAACCATACAGGAGCACGACGGGGTTCTATCCTTTTGGGGGGAAAAATCTTCCCCGGATCAAAATCAAGGGTCTTCGACGTTTGGGCCATCGTTGTCACCACCGTCCCTTAAAGGGAGAGAAGCTCCTGCTATCCCGCCTTCCCATCCGGTCCGGAGAAGAAATGGCCAGCAAAGTCGAGGAGACCATCAGCCGGGAATTCGAAGACAGATTTGGGGTTCTGCTTCGCACCCCGTTTAAAACACGGGGGCATCGGGCTGTTGCCACCCTCCTCGAACAGAAGTTGGTCCCCTTTGTTGAATTGGCGGCCGCCACCACTTACGGACTCTCCTGGCCTCAGCCTTAAAGGCCACCTTCGCACGCTACGTCCCCCGACTTTAACTATTCAACGGTTAAAAACAGTGGCCCCTCTCATAAACCCAATGCTACATCATAAAAGCCCCACGATTGGCTAACCATGACGAAGGAAAAAGACGACCTTGAGGCTTTCCCAAAGGGCCGGGGCCGCAACGACAAGAGACATTATAAAGAGTTAGGGGAACTAACCGAAAAGGCCATTAAGGGGGAGGTTCCCACCACTTCCGCAAACCGGGAGTCCCCACTACGCGAGAGGATGGCAAAGGCATCACACGCTCAGATGACGGTTCAAAAACGAGTTGAACTCACGCCGGGGAAAAATGCGTAGCCTCCGGAGATGAGTTTTTTTCATCATCCTAATTACCCCCGTCCCTGGTTCGAGGCTCCCTTGGCCGCAACGTCCTTTCAACGATCTCACCTTTTCCATGATCTCCACAATTACGAGACCTAAACTCAAAGACTCGGAGGCCACGGTGAAGCCTTAAGCGGCACTTTTGGCTTGGGAACGCCCTTTGTGGCCTTCCCTTTGTTCGCGACAAAGTCACGATGGGGGAGAAGCAAGAGGGGTGGAGAAGCTGGCCATTGACAAACCTCGACAAGAAGCGAGGGACGACAGCACCCCAAGACCCTTTCTTCGGCATTTTGAGTGCCTTTGTCACCAAGGACCCACTTTTCCCCTTTCACGGAACGAGTTGGATGCCTCGTTTTTCCCAAACTCCCCGTGCTCAGCTGGAAAAAAACGAGGCTACAACCCCGGGCAAAGGGGACCGTCCAAACATCTGGGAGTACCAATGATCCTGCGGAAAGGGGCGATCAAACTTTTCACTGATTTTTCCCGATCCTCACCCAAAGGGCGAGAGCGATCGACAAGTCTCTGAAGCTGTCGAGCGCCACCCACGGCTGAACCTGAACCCTAATAATCTTAAAGAAAAATTTCAAATCGTTTCAATCGTTATTTTAGTCATTTTAAGTTTTGTTTTAAGAGGCCCCGGAAATGTGCCCTTCCTATCACGTTCCCTTTTATAGTATCAAAGTAAAATTTCCTGTATACACGCTGTATCGTGAAATGTTTCCCAGAATAGTTGTTACCTCCCCCCGAGCAAATGTTTCGTTTCTGTGGATTTAAGTTGATGGAATAAATAAACTTTAGAAATGAATATTTTTTATCGTCTCGAAAATCAAAATACCCTGTGCGACCCTAATCTTTAAAGATTCACATGAAAAATTTTGTGCTTTTGTTCTTCCATTCCCACAAAATTTATGGGGGCGTAAAAGATTTCAAAATTTCTTTTTTTAACCACCCTAATATATATATATATATATATATATTAATATAATATAATATATATAAATTATAATATATAAAATATATATATATAATATATATAAATATAGTTATTTTGCGCCGATACAGTCGGCGCAAAAAAAAATTTGGACGCCAAAAAAATTAGGGCGGGAATAAAGTCTTTGCTTTTTTTTCCAAACTCGGTGGGAGCGTTTTAATTTTTTTACGTTTTTTTGTATATCTGGCAGTGCATTAGGCTGTCTACTGTAGATTTTTT
>JACEEZ010020615.1:282500-298792 GCA_016584305.1 Chionoecetes opilio | reverse complement strand
AGGAAAGAAGAGACTTAGGATAACGAAGAAAAAGATAAGGACTTAGAAAGAAAAAGAATCAGGATAACGAAGAAAAAGACTCAGGATAACGAAGAAAAAGACTTAGGATAACGAAGAAAAAGACTCAGGATAACGAAGAAAAAGACTCAGGATAACGAAGAAAAAGAACTCAGGATAACGAACGAAAAAAGACTCAGGGAATAAACGAAGAAAAAGACTCAGGATAACGAAGAAAAAGACTTAGGATAACGAAGAAAAAGACTTAGGATAACGAAGAAAAAGACTTAGGATAACGAAGAAAAAGACTTAGGATAACGAAGAAAAAGACGAAGGATAACGAAGAAAAAGACTAAGGCTAACGAAGAAAAAGACTCAGGATAACGAAGAAAAAGACTCAGGATAACGAAGAAAAAGACTCAGGATAACGAAGAAAAAGACTTAGGATAACGAAGAAAAAGACTAAGGATAACGAAGAAAAAGACTAAGGATAACGAAGAAAAAGACTCAGGATAACGAAGAAAAAGACTTAGGATAACGAAGAAAAAGACGAAGGATAATAAAGTAAATAGACATAGAGAGATAATAAATAGAAACATTATTAAATTTATTCCGTCCAAAAAAATGGTGCTAAAATTATTCCACGCCTGAAAAGAAGAAGATTTTTTTTTAATAATAATAATAATGGTAGAAAGTAGTCACACAGGCAGCCCCATTTGTCTCACTATAAGGCTGTTGCTGTTTGTTCTTCCTTTGTATTCCTCCTCCTCCTCCTCCTCCTCCTCTTCCCAAACTCGATTCAAACTTATTACACAAACTTAAACTAAATTAACTATTTGACTTTTCTTAGAGAGAGAGAGAGAGAGAGAGAGGAGAAGAGAGAGAGAGAGAGAGAGAGAGAGAGAGAGAGACGAAAGGAACAAAGGATACAAAGATCGAGAGAGAGAGAAAGAGAGAGAGAGAGAGAAGAGAGAGAAGGAGAGAGAGAGAGAGGAGAGAGAGAGAGAGAGAGAGGAGAGAGAGAGAGAGAGAGAGAGAGAAGGGAGAGAGAAGAGGAGAGAGAAGGAAAGAGGAAGAGAGAGAAAGGCGAAGAAGGAAGAGGAAGGGAGGAAGGAAGGAAGGGAAGGGAAGGGAAGGAAGGAAGGAGAGGAAAGGGGAAGGGAAGGGAAGGGAAGAGAAGGGAAAAGGAAGGGAGGAAGGGAAGGAAGGGAAGGGAAGGGAAGGGAAGGGAAGGGAAGGGAAGAGAAGGGAAAGGAAGGGAAGGGAAGGGAAGGGAAGGGAAGGGAAGAGAAGGGAAAGGAAGGGAAGGGAAGGGACGGGAAGGGAAGGGAAGGAAAATGAAAGAGAAAGAGAGAGAGCGAGAAGAGAAGGAAGGGGAAGAGGAAGGGAAGGGAAGGGAAGGGAAGGGAAGGGAAGGGAAGGGAAGGGGAAGGGAAGGGAAGGGAAGGGAAAGGAAAATGAGAGAAAGAGAGAAGAGCGAGAAGAGAAGGAAGGGGAAGAGGAAGGGAAGGGGAGAGGAAGAGAAGGGAAGGGAAGGGAAGGGAAGAGAAGGGAAGGGAAGGGAAGAGAAGAGAAGAGAAGAGAAGAGAAGAGAAGAGAAGGAAGGAAGGGAAGGGAAGGGAAGGGAAGGGAAGGGTAATAAATAAAGTTCGAGGAGGGCCAAGGAATCACAAACTTGTCTGAAACGAGTCAAGTTTTGCTGCCAACCTTGCCTCGATCATGTCAACTTTCTTCATTAGGAGGGTAATGCTACTCTCTCTCTCTCTCTCTCTCTCTCTCTCTCACGGTGTCTCTCTACTCTTTCTGTCTCTTTCTATCCTTACTCTTTTTTTTTTCTCTCTCTCTAGCGCGCTCTCCCTCTCTCTCTCTTCTCTCTAGCGCGCTCTCCCTCTCTCTCTCTCTCTAGCGCGCTCCCCTCTCTCTCTAGCGCGCCTCCCTCTCTCTCTCTCTCTAGCGCGCTCTCCCTCTCTCTCTCTCTCTAGCGCGCTCTCCCTCTCTCTCTCTCTCTAGCGCGCTCTCCCTCTCTCTAGCGCGCTCTCCCTCTCTCTCTCTCTCTAGCGCGCTCTCCCTCTCTCTCTCTCTCTAGCGCGCTCTCCCTCTCTCTCTCTCTCTCTCTCTCTCAAGTTAGTTAGAAAGAGAGATGAGTCATGAAATATGAGTAAAATCACTAAAATGGAACTGAACTTGGTCTCTCTCTCTCTCTCTCTCTCTCTCTCTCTCAATTTACTCTATATCTCTCTTTGTCTTAGTTGAACAGCAAAAAAAGACTTGCGGGTCACGAAGAGAGAGAGAGAGAGAGAGAGAGAGAGAGAGAGAGAGAAGAGAGAGAGAGAGAGAGAGAAGCAGAGAACATAAGAACATAAGAAAATAAGGAAGCTACAAAAGGCCGCGAGACCTACACGTGGTAGTTCCTGTCAAGAGATAGATAGATAGATAGAGAGAGAGAGAGAGAGAGAGAGAGAGAGAGAGAGAGAGAGAGAGAGAGAGAGAGAGAGAGAGAGAGAGAGAGAGGGGAGAGAACATAAGAACATAAGAAAATAGGAAGCTACAAAAGGCCGCGAGACCTACACGTGGTAGTTCCTGTCAAGAGATAGATAGATAGAGAGAGAGAGAGGAGAGAGAAGAGAGAGAGAGAGAGAGAGAGAGAGGAGAGAGAGAGAGAGAGAGGAAAGGAGAGAGAGAGAGAGAGAGATGAGAACGAGAGAGAGAAAGAGAGAGAGAAGAGAAGAGAGAGAGAGGAGAGAGAAGAAGAGAACCACAATAAAAACGAATAATAAAAAATATATCACGTTAAAAAGTAAAAAAAAGAAAAAATATATATATATATAAATAATAATTAAATGTCACGGGAAAAAGATATATGGAGAAAGAAAAACACACTACTAAATAAATAAATATAAACGGAGAAATAAAATAAATAAATAAATAATAATAATAACAAATAATATAACCGCCGAAATCTGACAAAAATACTCGGCCTATATATCACTCATTTCCTTAATAACTACAACATTATTTAACCTTCCCTATACACCCACACCAGCTTAAAACACCCATACATCTACCACTACAATAACGCATCTATAACACTTACGATAACTGTAGAAATAACGATAAATTATTAATATATCGTAATTACCTCCCTCCAAATTTCCAATGTTCCTCTGCAAATGCAAATACAACACCCCATTTTTCCCTATTTCCTTATTAATTAAAACGCTATTCCCCTTCCACCTACATCCATACATTCTTAAAACACCCATACATCTACCATTACAATAACGCATCCATAACACTTACGATAACTGTAGAAATAACGATAAATGATTAATATATCGTAAATCTCCCGCCACCGACGCTAAAATTTCTCTTCTGCGCATGCGTAGTAAAATTTTGGACGAGGAACAAATTTTGAACTATATAAGATCATATTTTTGTAGCTATGCATTAATTTAGAAGGTTTTAATATATCTTTTGGCGATAATTGAATGCTATGGATGTGCTTGATTACCGTACCAATTTGTGTAAGTTATCCATCTATTTTCACTTATTTTGTGCCAAAGAAAATGTTACTCCTGACACTAAATGAAAAACTAATATATTTTGTGTGGCATATTTAGCACATAATACGAAGGGATGATGTGTGATTTGGGTAGGTGTTGGCAGAGTGGTTAACGTCTGCAAATGGAGTACTTGATGTGCTGAGTTCGACCCCCGAGTGAAAACCAAAATCCACTTACCGTAGATAACAGTAAAGTCGCCAGGACAACTTTTTTTTCTGTTTACAGCCGTGTGGTGGCGTTAATAGTTACATTTCTACATCCATGATTTCAGGACAGTTAGAAGGGGCTATCTGGAGACTCTGTGTCATTTTGTGTCTTCATCTGTCATAGTAGGGCTAAATGAACAAATTACTAAAATAAAACCGAGTGGCGACGTTGATAACGGGCTACACTATTGCAGCTGGCGACTAAAGTGTTATCTACGGTACCTTGGATGGCGAGTGCATCGGAGGACACAGGGGGGCGGCATGAGCCTCTAATCACAGGCGTCACTATAACAATCCTGCCTGGGCCACCACGGGCGAGGACCAACCATCACAGCCCTCAAGTGTGCCTCCAGGGCCTGCCATCCCACCCCTGGAGCTCACGGCCTACACGCGCTATAGGCAGGGAAAAATACCCCATGATATTATGAACTAGCTATAGGCAGGGAAAAATACCCCATGATATTATGAACTAGCTATAGGCAGGGAAAATACCCCATGATATTATGAACTAGCTATAGGCAGGGAAAAATACCCCATGATATTATGAACTAGCTATAGGCAGGAAAAATACCCCATGATATTATGAACTAGCTATAGGCAGGAAAAATACCCCATGATATTATGAACTAGCTATAGGCAGGGAAAAATACCCCATGATATTATGAACTAGCTATAGGCAGGGAAAAATACCCCATGATATTATGAACAAAGCTATAGGCAGGGAAAATACCCATGATATTATGAAACTAGCTATAGGCAGGAAAAATACCCATGATATTATGAACTAGCTATAGGCAGGGAAAAATACCCCATGATATTATGAACTAGCTATAGGCAGGGAAAATACCCCATGATATTATGAACTAGCTATAGGCAGGGAAAATACCCCATGATATTATGAACTAGCTATAGGCAGGGAAAAATACCCCATGATATTATGAACTAGCTATAGGCAGGGAAAATACCCCATGATATTATGAACTAGCTATAGGCAGGGAAAAATACCCCATGATATTATGAACTAGCTATAGGCAGGAAAAATACCCCATGAATTATGAACTAGCTATAGGCAGGAAAAAAAACCCCATGATATTATGAACTAGCTATAGGCAGGGAAAAATACCCCATGATATTATGAACTAGCTATAGGCAGGGAAAAATACCCCATGATATTATGAACTAGCTATAGGCAGGGAAAAAACCCCATGATATTATGAACTAGCTATAGGCAGGAAAAATACCCCATGATATTATGAACTAGCTATAGGCAGGGAAAAATACCCCATGATATTATGAACTAGCTATAGGCAGGGAAAATACCCCATGATATTATGAACTAGCTATAGGCGGGGAAAAATACCCCATGATATTATGAACTAGCTATAGGCAGGAAAAATACCCCATGATATTATGAACTAGCTATAGGCAGGGAAAATACCCCATGATATTATGAACTAGCTATAGGCAGGGAAAAATACCCCATGATATTATGAACTAGCTATAGGCAGGAAAAATACCCCATGATATTATGAACTAGCTATAGGCGGGGAAAAAATACCCCATGATATTATGAACTAGCTATAGGCAGGGAAAAATACCCCATGATATTATGAACTAGCTATAGGCAGGAAAAATACCCCATGATATTATGAACTAGCTATAGGCAGGAAAAATACCCATGATATTATGAACTAGCTATAGGCAGGGAAAAATACCCCATGATATTATGAACTAGCTATAGGCAGGAAAAATACCCCATGATATTATGAACTAGCTATAGGCAGGGAAAATACCCATGATATTATGAACTAGCTATAGGCAGGGAAAAATACCCCATGATATTATGAACTAGCTATAGGCAGGAAAAATACCCCATGATATTATAAACTAGCTATAGGCAGGAAAAATACCCCATGATATTATGAACTAGCTATAGGCAGGGAAAAATACCCCCATGATATTATGAACTAGCTATAGGCAGGAAAAATACCCCATGATATTATGAATAGCTATAGGCAGGGAAAAATACCCCATGATATTATGAACTAGCTATAGGCAGGAAAAATAACCCCATGATATTATGAACTAGCTATAGGCAGGGAAAAATACCCCATGATATTATGAACTAGCTATAGGCAGGGGAAAAAATACCCATGATATTATGAAACTAGCTATAGGCGGGGAAAAATACCCCATGATATTATGAACTAGCTATAGGCAGGGAAAAATACCCCATGATATTATGAACTAGCTATAGGCAGGGAAAATACCCCATGATATTATGAACTAGCTATAGGCAGGGAAAAATACCCCATGATATTATGAACTAGCTATAGGCAGGGAATAATACCCCATGATATTATGAACTAGCTATAGGCAGGGAAAAATACCCCATGATATTATGAACTAGCTATAGGCAGGGAAAAATACCCCATGATATTATGAACTAGCTATAGGCAGGGAAAAATACCCCATGATATAATTAACTAAGTCAAATACAGTGGCGTAGCTAAGGGGGGTGCTGTTTGAAATCGCCCCCCGATGGCCACCAAATCCATCACTGTGTGAGTTGCCACCGGGAGGCGACCGTGGTGTAACGGTAGCATGTCCGCCCGGCAAGTGGAAGGTCCCAGGTCCGATCCCCGAGCGGTGCCTGCCTTTTCAGTGAACCCCCTACCTCGAACAATCACTATCAAAATCAATCAAATAGGCTTTTTAATTCAGATTAAAAAGGATTTATGGGCAGGGTTGGGCTCACTTCGCTGCCCCCCCCCCCCCCCCTAAACCCCTACAACCTTTAGAGGGGCCCCTCCAGGAAGTAAACCCCCCGGGGCCCCAATGTCTAGCTACGCCCCTGGCCAAATACCTGAAATATGATAAGAAAAATAAGAAGAAAGAAAAAGAAAGAAACTAAGATAGAATAAGAGAAGACAACTAAGTAAAGACCCAGACAGCAAGAAGAAACACGTCAGGGAGTGCCGGTAATAAAGGCCTGACTAAAGACCCACAACTGTACTGAAGGACCAGTGTTTACTAAAGGAGCAGTTTCCCTGACTCCCGACCCACAACTGTACTGATATCAAAGGTTCAACTCGGTCCTCCCAACTCATAATCTAAGCTTATATACCAACTCTACTGACCCAAATACTGCTAGTTAAGGACATTCTAGATAGTATGAGAGGAGATAACTCGACAAGAATAATGCTTTGTATGCCAACACAAGTAGTTACATGGACAACTATAAATATATATACACGTACAGATATATGTCCATGAAGCTACAAATATCCACTAATTGCTACTGTTTCTAAATACTCCCCCAAAGACTATTTAAAACTGTTATAACCTAACCTGTTTATCTCTGTTTGTAGCACTGTCTGGCCTGTCATTCTGGAGAGAGAGATAGTTAGTTAGTTAGATGGATAGATAGATGGTTAGATAGATAGATATATAGTTAGATAGATAGTTATAGATAGATAGTTAGATAGATATAGATAGATAGATAGTTATAGATAGATATAGATAGATAGATAGTTATAGGTAGATAGATAGTTAGATACATATAGATAGATAGATAGATAGTTAGATAGATAAATAGATAGATAGTTAGATAGATAGATAGATTGATAGTTAGATAGATAGATAGATAATGAGTTCATAGCTATTTCCAAACAAAAAATGCTTAAAAAATAAGACAAAAATCATGAGAGAGAGAGAGAGAGAGAGAGAGAGAGAGAGAGAGAGAGAGAGAGAGAGAGAGAGAGAGAGAGAGTAATGAGTTCATCTACAATTATTTCCAAACAAATAATGGTTCAAATCAAAGAGAATCATATTTTTTCTATAATTTTCTTCATTGTATTAAAGTGACATACATAAAAAACTTACATGATACAATTTTCTGAATATTCCGTTTGTACCAATTGCTTCATGCCATGTGTGTGTGTGTGTGTGTGTGTGTGTGTGTGTGTGTGTGTGTGCCTGTGTGTGTGTCAATGTGTGTGTGTCAATGTGTGTGTGTGTGTGTGTGTGTGTCTAGGAACGTTCTCCCAGGCCCCAGAGTTTGACAGTTCCCGCGTCGCGATCTCGGTCTCGGTCGTCCTTGTCATCACAGGCATAGGCTAATAGGAAGTGCTTGGGGTGCTGGGGGGGGGGGGGGGGGGAGAGAGAGAGAGAGAGAGAGGAGAGGGAGAGAGAGAGAGAGAGAGAGAGGAGAGAGAGAGAGAGAGAGAGAGAGAGAAGAGGAGAGAGAGAGAGGAGAGAAGAGAGAGAGAGAGAGGATGATTAGAAAAAGAGAGAGAGAGAGATAGTATTGAAAAAAAACGTGATTTAAAAAAAAAATCAAGGCTGAAATAGGGACTTCTAATCATTGTAACTGAAAACTGACTCCAGATTCGTGTTCAGCATGCCCGATAACTGCTAGCAACTCATTTTCAAGCAAATCTATTTTTTTTTAATATTGCAAATTTTGTAAGGCTCTCTCACACCCCTTGGAAAATTTGCAATATTTTTTTAAAAATAGATTTGCTTGAAAATGAGTTGCTAGCAGTTATCGGGCATGCTGAACACGAATCTGGAGTCAGTTTTCAGTTACCATGATTAGAAGTCCCTATTTCAGCCAATTCACAATGACATGATACTTCCAGATATTCCTTAAAAAATCACAAATTATTTCCTGGCCTTCCTTCTTACCCTCCTACTCCTCCACACACACACACACACCCACCCACACATTCACCCATGGCAGAGTAAAGGTCGGGTAGGCCACGCTGATATGGGCCACCTGCTCCCCTACACACACATACAACACACACACACACTCACCCACAACACCCACACACTCACCCAGGCCAGAGTAAAGGTCGGGTAGGCCACGCTGATATGGGCCACCTGCTCCCCTACACACGGACACATCGAACACCTGGCCCCTCCTACCCCAAACACACCCTCCCCAGGCCTAGAGAAACTCGGGTGCACTGGGCCACTCCCCTCGTTTGACAACGTACACTACAGTATTACTTCCATAGCAATCTACGCTACACATAGCTAGTCCAGAGAAAGTCAGGGTAGCACGAAATGGGCACTACTACCTAATACTTACACCCACACTCACCACACACCCACACCACCGGCCTAGGTCTGCCCTTTCCACCTCTCCCCTACAACACAACACACACACTATCACTCACACCACAAACATCACACACTTCCTCCACAACTAAGTCACACCTATGCCACCTCCCTACACACTAACACACACACACACACAACCACTCTCCCTCCTCACACCTAACTACCACCAACCACCTCTCCCTCAACACTACACACACACACACCACACTCATCCTCACTCACACCTACACCAGTAAAGTCGGGTAGGCCACGCTGATAGGGCCCCCTGTCCCCTGTTTCAACGGGACATCGAGGCGGGCCCCGCGCCGACGAAAAAACTGCCCCTGCTAGAGAAAAAGGGTGCGAACTGGCCACTCCAACCTGTGTGTGTAAGTATGTAAGTAAGTTAGTTTTATTTTCATAGCAATTATAGTACACATAGACGTATTCAGAAAAACAGATTCACGAAATTTGACACTAAGTACATTATTTCTTAACCCCTTCACACACACACACACACACTCTTTCTCTCTCTCTCTCCTCCACACCACACACACACACAACACTCTTTTCTCTTCTCTCACACCTAACACACACTCATACACCTCAGTCTCTCTCTCCCCACCTAACACACACACACATACACTCTCTCTCTCACACCTAACACACACACACACCACATTTTCTCTCTCTCTCTCTCACACCCTAACACACACACACACACACTCTCTCTCTCTCCACACCTAACACACACACACACCCAAAACACAACACACTCTCTCTCTCTCTCTCACACCTAACACACAC
Organism: Chionoecetes opilio; assembly: GCA_016584305.1. Lineage (NCBI taxonomy): Eukaryota > Metazoa > Arthropoda > Malacostraca > Decapoda > Majidae > Chionoecetes > Chionoecetes opilio. Next base: position 289,110 of record JACEEZ010020615.1, on the reverse strand, counting down.
ACACACACACTCTCTCTCTCTCTCACACCTAACACACACACACACACACACACTCTCTCTCTCACAACCTAACACACACACACACACACACTCTCTCCTCTCCACACCTACACACACCACACACACACTCTCTCTCTCTCACACCTACACACACACACCCCTCTCTCTCACACACCTAAACACACACACATAACACACACACACTCCCCCTCTCTCTCACACACCTAACACACCACACACACCACACTTTCTCTCTCTCTCTCACACCTAACACACACACACACACACACTCTCTCTCTCTCTCACACCTAACACACACACACACACACTCTCTCTCTCTCACACACCTAACACACACACACACACTCTTTCTCTCTCTCTCACACCTAACACACACATACACACTCTTTCTCTCTCTCTCTCACACCTAACACACACACACACACACTTTCTCTCACACACCTAACACACACACATACACACACTCTCTCTCTCTCACACCTAACACACACACATACACAAAGTCTCTCTCTCTCACACACACACACACTTTCTCTCTCTCTCTCTCTCTCACACCTAACACACACATACACACTCTTTCTCTCTCTCACACCTAACACACAACTCTCTCTCAATCACCAATCTCTCTCTCTCTCACACCTAACACACACACATACACACAGTCTCTCTCACACACACACCCACCTAGGTAGCGTCCTCTTGCAGTAGAGTTCCTTAGTATCCCAGATGGAGACGAGAGCATCAGCAGACCCCGTGGCAAAGTACCTCCCTGGGGCTCAAACTTGATACAGATACAGTTCCCAGGGTGTGCGTGGATAGAGTGTACCAGCTCCATCTCAGGGTAACTGGGGAGGCACGGGGGGGAGTGAGTGGGGGGGTGAGTGGGAGGGTGTGTGAGGGAGAGAGGGAATGAAAGGAGTGGGTGTGAGTGTGTTAGAATAGGGTGAAAGTTGAAGGGTGGAATAGATAGGATGCAGGATAGAGGAGGTTGAGAGAAATTAGTAAAAACACAACAACAACAGAGAGGGAAGAGAGATACTAAAATATCAGAAAAATATATATATACAAATAAATGAACTCTCTCTTACACACATATTACAAAGCTATTTCTCCTTTTTCTCTCTCTCTGACTAACTAACTTCAGGTACATTTGACACATTTTTCTTTCTCTTTCTAAAACTCAAAATATCCCTTTCCTCTCAAATTCAATATAACTTCACAGCTCTCTCTCTCTCTCTCTAATTAACCCTTAACTGTCTTTTACTGTCTCTTTCTAATTCTGTCTTTCTTTCCTAACATAACCTCTAACACAACATAAAACACATATAAACATAAAACACATATAAACATAAAACACATACAAAAACACACACTAAACTACACACACAAACACTAAAAACCTCCACTCATTTATAAATATGGATGCAGCCTTAACTACTCATTCTAACATAACCTCTAACACTAAAAAAATACCCACCCACACACACAGCTAACCCCCCCCCCCCCCCCCCCCACACACAGCTAAAAACATACCCCCCCATCACACACACACCCAGCCAAAAACATACCCCCCCCCACACACACACCCAGCTAAAAACATACCCCCCCCACACACACACACCCAGCTAAAAACATACCCCCCCACACACACACACCCAGCCAAAAACATACACCACCCAGCTAAAAACACAGCCAGCCACTCACTTATAGATGTGGATGTAGCCCTGGCCACTCTGTGCATTGGTCAGGTAGAAGAGGTCGTTGCTATTATTCCAGGACAACTCATTCACCTCAAACTTGAACTGCTGCTCGTGTCTGATCTTCTGTCCCCGCACGTCAATGAAGGACACCAGGTCCTCCTTGTTGCCCACCGCTATGGTGTGTCCGTCAGGCGACCACGTGATGTTGATGTTCTCGCCTGCAGGAGGAGGAAGGGGTGTTAGGTTAGTTAGTTAAAAGGGGAAACAAGGGTAGGTGAGGGTTAGTTAAGAAGTTAGTTAAGGCAAGGGTAGTTAAGGATTAGTTAAGAAGGATAGTTAGTTAGTCACAAGATCAATACTAAACACAAAACAGTTAGAATTATGTACAAAAGAAAGAAATAGTATAGTTATATTTATATAATGAATATATTGCATTGGGTAAATGCCGCATAGATCGGACGGACAGAAAAAGTTTGTTAAAGCCGAAATGAGTTATAGAGAGGCCCGTGAAGGCCAGGGTTTGCTGCAGCTCAGGCCCTGTACAACACTAGATGAACACACACCCACACACACACACACACTGTGTGTGTGTGTGTGTGAGGCCCTGTAAAACAACTAGATGAACACACACACACACACACAAGGGAACTCCGTAGTGTAAGGGTTAGCATGCTCGGCTCACAACCGAGAAGTCCCGGGTTCGATCCCCGGGCGGAGCGAAGACAGACGGGCGGTCTTCTTAAAACCCGAGCCCCTGTCCACCCAACAGTGAATGGGTACCGGGTGTTAGCCGGGGGTTTGTGACCCGCCTCCCGGGATGGTGGCTTCGGCCAACACTAAGGATGAATGAGAAAAATAAATGTTGATATGGAGACGGGGCCACACGGGTGTTGCTCTGGCCCTGTAAAATACAACTAGATGAATACAACTAGATGAATACACACACACACCCACCCTTGGTAGTGATGGTGGCAGAGCATTTGTGGGTGCGTGTGTCCCAGATCCTGACGAGTCTTGTCCCCTGAGGCGGAGCAGAGCTGCTCGGAGTGTGTGGGGTGCCAACACAGCTGGTCCACGCTGTCCCCGTGACCCTTGTACGTGTAGTCCTTGCGCTGGGGTGGGGGGGGGGGGGGGGGGGTTTAGCGAGGGTTTAGTCTCATTATATATAATTTCATTAGTGTGTATAATTCAATCAGATCTCAAGAAGATCCGCCACCCCGGCTATTTTTGGCGTGGCGGATCTTCATGTGGGTGAGAGTGGTTTGATAACCCATTCATGTTAGGTTATGTAACCAATATGCTGGTAAAGTTAGTGAACTAGCAGGGAGTTCTGAGGTCAGTTAGGTCACCACACACAGCTCACCAGAGTGTCGCGATGTCCGTCAAACACAAAGATGGTGACACACTTGTCGTAGGAGCCCGAGGCCAGGCGGCGGCCGTCGGCGTTCCAGCCTATGGTGTGAACCTTGGAGTTGTGGCCAACGTACTCCTTCTGCTTGTTGTGGCTCTGGAAGTAGGTCCTCATCTCCTCCAGGTAAGACGACCCCATGGCTGGCTGGCTGGCTGGCTGGCTGGCTGGCTGGCTCTGTGCTGGTGGTGGTGGTGGTGTGTAAGATACAATTTTAGTGAAAAAAAAAAAAAAAAACTACAAGCAGCCGTGTTCCTTCACTAGGCACATGCAATACACGGTAACAGCACGCACACACACACGCAGAGTGTGACCGATGACTCAGGGAACACACAAACCCTCACACCTCAAATATAAGGAAGAAAATGACCCGTAGAAAATGTGTAAAAAAAAACCCGTCCTACACCAAAACCTAAAACATTGAAATCAACCCTAAAACGCATAACTAATACCTAAAACGATACGCAAATATTCTAAATAGACTGAAACCCACAATCCTCCTCCTAAACTTCATGTACAAAAAGAGTTATTGATAAGTAAAGCTTGAATAAATGGACATTACTACTGAAGAAATTATTTGTATTTCCTCTAAATGACCCAAATAGCTTCAGAAACACATCGATAAATACACATCAAATTTTACAACATTTAAATGAGTTAAAACACCTCATAAATAAACGTGTCATTAGAATAAACGTGAGATATATATGAATAAATATTGATAAGTCAAGTATAACCTAACACATAACCGAACTCAAGATAAAAAACTAGAACTAACCCCATAAATAGGAACACTCGCCGACGTGAAAAATTGGAAGGTTTACTAATTGGAACTCTCGCCGAGAATTCCTATCGGCGAGTTCCAGGTACCTTGAGAAATTATTGATTGACGAAGGAATATCTCTCTCTATCTCTATTCGCTCACTTTCTCCCTCACTCTCTCTATATATAACTACTTCCTGAGGTATTAATGCAACTCAGGAGCAACACAAATACCCAAACTCACCTTATAATCAGTAAAAAATAATTATCTCTCCCTCTCTTGAAAAATCCCGGATTGACGAAGGCATATCTCTCTCTATCTCTATTCGCTCACTTTCTCTCTCACTCTCTCTATATATAACTACTTCCTGAGGTACTAATTCAACTCATGAGGCAACACAAATACCCAAACTCACCTTATAATCAGTAAAAAGGTTGAATTATCTCCCTCTCTCGCCGCTCACCCTCCCGCGCCGACACATGTAAACAAACTACGCAACGCCGATGGACCTTCAACTGTTTTGACCAAATTTTAATATTTTAAGCTTTTTTGCTATAGTATTGTTATCTTTTCAATTGTATATGTCAAAGAAAGAAATGTATATGATTTATTGGTGTTTATTCATAGATTAGTAATAGGTCAGGGGCGTTGAGGCATTAGACATTTGGGGGCCCGAGGGCATACTTTTTGGCGGGGCCCCCTCTAAAATCGAGTGGGAGGTGCAATATTTTCCCTTGCACCGTCAACGCAGCACTGATTGAGTGATGTATTTTGGGGCCCCTTGCTCTTGGGGGCCTCTCTCTCTTGGGGGCCCCTCGCTCTTGGGGGCCCCTCTCTCTTGGGGGCCCCTCTCTCTTGGGGGCTCCTCGCTCTTGGGGGTCCCTCTCTCTTGGGGGCCCCTCGCTCTTGGGGGCCCCTCGCTCTTGGGGGCCCCTCTCTTGGGGGCCCCTCTCTCTTGGGGGCCCCTCTCTCTTGGGGGCCCCTCTCTCTTGGGGGCCCCTCGCTCTTGGGGGCCCCTCTCTCTTGGGGGCCCGGTGTTGCATAAAATAGGTAACCCGTGAAATAATCATACCAATTACCTCACAACCCGCCGTTCTTTACTTATTTACCACAACATACTCCTTTATAAGTGATTAACCAGGACATATAAGGCTATAAGCACACATAACATAGACATAAGACGTGTAGTACAGATCAGCTAGATCACTCAATGCCACTTAGGAGAGATATTAGCCTGTGTAGTAGTCTCTCTCTCTCTCTCTCTCTCTCTCTCTCTCTCTCTCTCTCTCTCTCTCTCTCTCTCTCTCTCTCTCTCTCTCTCTCTCTCTCTCTCTCTCTCTCTCTCTCTCTCTCTCTCTCTCAATCTCATGTATTTATCCCACTCATATATAAGAAGCCAAATTATAAATATTTTGCTGTTATGTGAGGTATTGCTATCATCATTGAAATTAGGATTCTGTGGAACATTCTAAAAGCCTGAATACATAAGAACATAAGAACATAAGGAAGCTACCTAGCTACAAAAGGCCGTGAGACATAAGAACATAAGGAAGCTACAAGAGGCCATGATATATAAGAACATAAGAACATAAGGAAGCTACCTAGCTACAAAAGGCCGTGAGACATAAGAACATAAGGAAGCTACAAGAGGCCATGATATATAAGAACATAAGAACATAAGGAAGCTACCTAGCTACAAGAGGCCATGAGACACAAGAACATAAGGAAGCTACAAGAGGCCATGATATATAAGAACATAAGAACATAAGGAAGCTACAAGAGGCCATGAGACACAAGAACATAAGGAAGCTACAAGAGGCCATGAGATATAAGATCATAAGAACATAAGGAAGCTACAAGAGGCCATGAGATATAAGAACATAAGAACATAAGGAAGCTACAAGAGGCTATGAGACATAAGAACATAAAGAAGCTACAAGAGGCCCGGAGACATAAGAACATAAGAACATAAGGAAGCTACAAGAGGCCGTGAGACATAAGAACATATAAGGAAGCTACAAGAGGCCGTGAGACCTACACGTGGTTGTTCCTGTAGAATACAATAACGAACTCTTATATCTTACTGGGTGTTCCTAGGGGCTTACAATGCAGGGGTAGGCAGCTCCTCATACAAACTGTTAACGCTGTCATAGCTAGTGAGGGCGTGGGAGGGCGTGGGGGGGCGTGGGGGGGCCAGGGAATGCTTAGGCAGCTCCTCATACAAACTGTTAACGCTGTCATAGCTAGTGAGGGCGTGGGAGGGCGTGGGGGGGCCAGGGAATGCTTGAGGGCGGTATAAAACCACTTGTCTTCTTGGCAGTGGCGTCCGAGAAAGTGGTCTTTGAGTATCAACTTCATGGATTGGAATTAGGGTTTCCAGGGACATGGCTTGAGGGCGCGTGTCAGGGCGTGGGTAAGGGGCGTGTGGTAGGCGTGGGTGGCTCTTGTAGTAGAGGTAGATGTAGGTGGTGATGGTGGTGGTGAAGGAGAGGAGTATGGCTGCCATTCCGAAGGCGAGACAGATGGTGCTGTCCTGTAGTTCGCCTGTAGGAGGAGGAGGAGGAGGAGGAGGAGGAGGAGGAGGAGGAGGAGGGGAGGAGGAGGAGGAGGAGAGGAGGAGGAGGAGGAGGAGGAGGAGGAGGAGGAGGAGAGGAGGAGGAGGAGGAGGAGGAGGAGGAGGAGGAGGAGGTATAAATTAGGAGGAGGAGGAGGAGGGAA
>JACEEZ010020615.1:252500-277500 GCA_016584305.1 Chionoecetes opilio | reverse complement strand
GACAGAGGCTAGGTAGAACAGGGACCGGGCAGGGCAGGGCAGGGCACGGGACAGAACGGGACAGGGCAGGGCAGGGTATGGTAGCAGGACAGGGCAGGGTATGGTAGCAGGGTAGGGTAAGGGTAGGCACACTCATGACACCTGTAGGAGCCTGGTAAAGGAGTGCGTTGAGGAGAGGGAGGAGGAGGAGGAGTGTTGTGAGTCCCTCTGTCTTACACACTGCCTTAAACTACCCAAATCAGGACACGACTCGAAGGTCACAGAGGTCGAGGTCGTGGTAGTAGGGGGTGCTCTGCCATCCAGCGCCCCACACGAGTACCGATTAAGAGGCGGGGGTCGGGTCGTCGCCCCCCGCGTGCCCCGTAGACGCACCAGCTGGAGGTCGGGTATGGGTTCCCCCTCGCGTCCCACTACAGGGCGTGGTAACCCAGGGCAGGAGCGGGCACGGTATAGACCCTCCTCGGCAGGTAGCGGCGGTTCGCTACGGGCACGACACCCTTCTGGCGTGCCCCTCGGTGCTCTAGGGGTTGTAGGGGCGTGGGTGTCCTTCTCCTTGGGTGTGGGTATGGGCGTGGGTGTGGGTGTGGAGTCATCCGCGCGTCCCAGCAGTCTGAGACGGCGTGCCACGGCGTGTGTGCGGCGGCGTAACTCCGCCATTTCCGCCTCCACCTGCTGCTCCACATCTGCCACGCGCTCCACCAGCTGCCGCGATGCCCCTCTCACGCCTCCACCACCTGAAACACCAACACCAACACCACCTTAGAGACGACACACACACACACATCATTACTACAGGTTCTAAAAAAATAAGTCTTCCTCTCACAACACAACACAACATGAGACAAGACAACAAGTTACTCAATATTTCCTTCAGCCACCAACCCTGCTGAGAGAGAGAGAGAGAGAGAGAGAAAAGGAGAGAGAGAGAGAGAGAGAGAGAGAGAGAGAGAGAGAGAGAGGGAGAGGGAGAGGGAGAGGGAGAGGGAGAGAGGAGAGAGAGAGAGAGAGGAGAGAGAGAGAGAAGAGAGAAGAGAGAGGGAGAGGGAGAGAGAGAGAGAGAGAGAAAAGAGAGAGATGAGAGAAGAGAGAGAGAAAAGAGGGGAGAGAGAGAGAAAGAGAGAGAGGGAAGGAAGGAAGGAAGGAAGGAAGGAAGGAAGGAAAGAAGGAAAGAAGGAAGGAAGGAAGGAAGGAAGGAAGGAAGGAAGGAAGGAAGGAAGGAAGGAAGGAAGGAAGGAAGGAAGGAAGGAAGGAAGAAAACCCAACCCTGGTGAGACAAGACATGCAAGACTCATGACTATATATTTTCTTTTTTTATAGTGCTGACTGTCACAAGGGAGTGCTGGAGTGCTGAACGGGTGCTGAGCGACTATAGGTAAGGTGCTGAGTACTGCTAAGCTACTATAATAAGTCATGTGCTGAGCGACTATAGGTAAGGTGCTGAGTGGGTGCTGAGTGACTATAGGTAAGTAAGGTGCTGAGTGGGTGCTGAGCTACTATAATAACTAAGGTGCTGGCTGGGTGCTGAGCTACTATACATAAGTAAGGTGCTGGCTGGGTGCTGAGCTACTATAATAAGTAAGGTGCTGGCTGGGTGCGAGCTACTATAAAAGTAAAGTGCTGGCTGGGTGCTGGGGCTACTATAATAAGTAAGGTGCTGGCTGGGTGCTGAGCTACTATAATAAGTAAGGTGCTGGCTGGGTGCTGAGCGACTATAGGAAAGGGTTTGCTGGCTGGGTGCTGAGCTACTATAATAAGTAAAGTGCTGGCTGGGTGCTGAGTTTTACTATAATAAGTAAGGTGCTGGCGGGGTGCTGAGCTACTATAATAAGTAAAGTGCTGGCTGGGTGCTGGGCTACTATAATAAGTAAAGTGCTGGCTGGGTGCTGAGCTACTATAATAAGTAAAGTGCTGGCGGGGTGCTGAGCTACTATAATAAGTAAAGTGCTGGCTGGGTGCTGAGCTACTATAATAAGTAAAGTGCTGGCGGGTGCTGAGCTACTATAATAAGAAAGGTGCTGGCTGGGTGCTGAGCTACATAATAAGTAAGGTGCGGGGCTGGGTTGCTGAGCTACTATAATAAGTAAGGTGCTGGCTGGGTGGGGCTACATAATAAGTAAGGTGCTGGTGGGTGCTGAGCTACTATAATAAGTAAAGTGCTGGCTGGGTGCTGAGTACATAATAAGTAAGGTGCTGGCGGGGGTGCTGAGCTACTATAATAATTTAAGGTGCTGGCTAGGGCTGAGCTACTATAATAAGAAAGGGTTTGCTGGCGGGTGCTGAGCTACTATAATAAGTAAAGTGCGGCTGGGTGCTGGGCTACTATAATAAGTAAGGTGCTGGCTGGGTGCTGAGCTACTATAATAAGTAAGGTGCTGGCTAGGTGCTGAGCTACTATAATAAGTAAGGTGCTGGCTGGGTGCTGAGCTACTATAATAAGTAAAGTGCTGGCTGGGTGCTGAGTACTATAATAAGTAAGGTGCTGGCTGGTTGCTGAGCTACTATAATAAGTAAGGTGCTGGCTAGGTGCTGAGCTACTATAATAAGAAAGGTGCTGGCTGGGTGCTGAGCTACTATAATAAGTAAAGTGCTGGCTGGGTGCTGGGCTACATAATAAGTAAGTGCTGGCTGGGTGCTGAGGCTACTATAATAAGTAAGGTGTGGCTGGGTGCTGAGCTACTATAATAAGTAAGGTGCTGGCTGGGTGCTGAGCTACTATAATAAGTAAGGTGCTGGCTAGTGCTGAGCTACTATAATAAGTAAGGTGCTGGCTGGTGCTGGGCTACTATAATAAGTAAAGTGCTGGCTGGGTGCTGAGCTACTATAATAAGTAAAGTGCAGGCTGGGTGCTGAGCTATATAATAAGTAAGGTGCGGCTGGGTGCTGAGCTACTATAATAAGTAAGGTGCTGGCTGGGTGCTGAGCTACTATAATAAGTAAGGTGCTGGCTAGGTGCTGAACTACTATAATAAGTAAGGTGCTGGCTGGGTGCTGAGCTATATAATAAGTAAGGTGCTGCTGGGTGCTGAGCTACTATAATAAGTAAGTGCTGGCTGGGTGCTGAGTACTATAATAAGTAAAGTGCTGGCTGGGTGCTGAGCTACTATAATAAGTAAAGTGCTGGCTGGGTGCTGGGCTACTATAATAAGTAAAGTGCTGGCTGGGTGCTGAGCTACTATAATAAGTAAAGTGCTGGCTGGGTGCTGAGCTACTATAATAAGTAAGGTGCTGCTGGGTGCGAGCTACTATAATAAGTAAAGTGCTGGGGGTGCTGGGGCTACTATAATAAGTAAAGTGCTGGCTGGGTGCTGAGCTACTATAATAAGTAAGGTGATGGCTGGGTGCTGAGCTACTATAATAGTAAGGTGCTGGCTGGGTGCTGAGCTACATAATAGTAAGGTGCTGGCTGGGTGCTGAGCACTATAATAAGTAAAGTGCTGGCTGGGTGCTGAGCTACTATAATAAGTAAGGTGCTGGCTGGGTTGAGCTACTATAATAAGTAAAGTGCTGGCTGGGTGCTGAGCTACTATAATAAGTAAGGTGCTGGCTGGGTGCTGAGCTACTATAATAAGTAAGTGCTGGCTGGGTGCTGAGCTACTATAATAAGAAAAGTGCTGGCTGGGTGCTGAGCTACTATAATAAGTAAGGTGCTGGCTGGGTGCTGAGCTACTATAAAAACGAAAGTGCTGGTGGGTGCTGAGCTACTATAATAAGTAAAGTGCAGGGGGTGCTGAGCTACTATAATAAGTAAAGTGCTGGCGGGTGCTGAGCTACTATAATAAGTAAGGTGCTGGCTGGGTGCTGAGCTACTATAATAAGTAAAGTGCTGGCTGGGGCTGAGCTACTATAATAAGTAAGGTGCTGGCTGGGTGCTGAGCTACTATAATAAGTAAGGTGCTGGCTGGGTGCTGAGCTACTATAATAAGTAAAGTGCTGCTGGGTGCTGAGCTACTATAATAAGTAAGGTGCTGGCTGGGTGCTGAGCTACTATAATAAGTAAGGTGCTGGCTGGGTGCTGGGCTACTATAATAAGTAAAGTGCTGGCTGGGTGCTGAGCTACTATAATAAGTAAGGTGCTGGATGGTGCTGAGCTAACTATAATAAGTAAGGTGCTGGGGGGCTGAGCTACTATAATAAGTAAGGTGCTGGCTGGGTGCTGAGCTACTATAATAAGTAAGGTGCTGGCTGGGTGCTGAGCTACTATAATAAGTAAGGTGCTGCTGGGTGCTGAGCTACTATAATAAGTAAGTGCTGGCTAGGTGCTGAGCTACTATAATAAGTAAGGTGCTGGCTGGGGCTGGGGCTACTATAATAAGTAAAGTGCTGGCTGGGTGCTGAGCTACTATAATAAGTAAAGTGCTGGCTGGGTGCTGAGCTACATAAATAAGTAAGGTGCTGGCTGGGTGCTGAGCTACTATAATAAGTAAAGTGCTGGCTGGGTGCTGAGCTACTATAATAAGTAAGGTGCTGGCTGGGTGCTGAGCTACTATAATAAGTAAAGTGCTGGCTGGGTGCTGAGCTACTATAATAAGTAAGGTGCTGGCTGGGTGCTGAGCTACTATATAAGTAAAGTGCTGGCTGGGTGCTGAGCTACTATAATAAGTAAGGTGCTGGCTGGGTGCTGGGCTACTATAATAAGTAAAGTGCTGCTGGGTGCTGAGCTACTATAATAAGTAAGGTGCTGGCTGGGTGCTGAGCTACTATAATAAGTAAGGTGCTGGCTGGGTGCTGAGCTACTATAATAAGTAAAGTGCTGGCTGGGTGCTGAGCTACTATAATAAGTAAAGTGCTGGCTGGGTGCTGAGCTACTATATAAGTAAAGTGCTGGCTGGGTGCTGGGCTACTATAATAAGTAAGGTGCTGGCTGGGTGCTGAGCTACTATAATAAGTAAGGTGCTGGCTGGGTGCTGAGCTACTATAATAAGTAAGGTGCTGGCTGGGTGCTGGGCTACTATAATAAGTAAAGTGCTGGCTGGGTGCTGAGCTACTATAATAAGTAAGTGCTGCTGGGTGCTGAGCTACTATAATAAGTAAAGTGCTGGCTGGGTGCTGAGCTACTAATAAGTAAATGTGCTGGCTGGGTGCTGAGCTACTATAATAAGTAAGTGTGGCTGGGTGCTGAGCACTATAATAAGTAAAGTGCTGGCTGGGTGCTGAGCTACTATAATAAGTAAGGTGCGCTGGGTGCTGAGCTACTATAATAAGTAAAGTGCTGGCTGGGTGCTGAGCTACTATAATAAGTAAGGTGCTGGCTGGGTGCTGAGCTACTATAATAAGTAAAGTGCTGGCTGGGTGCTGAGCTACTATAATAAGTAAGGTGCTGGCTGGGTGCTGAGCTACTATAATAAGTAAAGTGCTGGCTGGGTGCTGAGCTACTATAATAAGTAAAGTGCTGGCTGGGTGCTGAGCTACTATAATAAGTAAGGTGCTGGCTGGGTGCTGGGCTACTATAATAAGTAAAGTGCTGGCGTGGTGCTGAGCTACATAATAAGTAAGGTGCTGGCTGGGTGCTGAGCTACTATAATAAGTAAGTGCTGGCTGGGTGCTGAGCTACTATAATAAGTAAAGTGCTGGCTGGGTGCTGAGCTACTATAATAAGTAAGGTGCTGGCTGGGTGCTGAGCTACTATAATAAGTAAGGCTGGCTGGTGGGTGCTGAGGCTACTATAATAAGTAAAGTGCTGGCTGGGGCTGGGCTACTATAATAAGTAAAGTGCTGGCTGGGTGCTGAGCTACTATAATAAGTAAGGTGCTGGCTGGGTGCTGAGCTACTATAATAAGTAAAGTGCTGGTGGGTGCTGAGCTACTATAATAAGTAAGGTGCTGGCTGGGTGCTGGAGCTACATAATAAGTAAGGTGCTGGCTGGGTGCTGAGCTACTATAATAAGTAAGGTGCTGGCTGGGTGCTGAGCTACTATAATAAGTAAGGTGCTGGCTGGGTGCTGGGCTACTATAATAAGTAAAGTGCGGGGTGGGTGCTGAGCTACTATAATAAGTAAAGTGCTGGCTGGGTGCTGAGCTACTATAATAAGTAAGGTGCTGGCTGGGTGCTGAGCTACTATAATAAGTAAAGTGCTGGCTGGGTGCTGAGCTACTATAATAAGTAAGTGCTGGCTGGGTGCTGAGCTACTATAATAAGTAAGGTGCTGGCTGGGTGCTGAGCTACTATAATAAGTAAGGTGCTGGCTGGGTGCTGGGTACTATAATAAGTAAAGTGCTGGCTGGGTGCTGAGCTACTATAATAAGTAAAGTGCTGGCTGGGTGCTGAGCTACTATAATAAGTAAGGTGCTGGCTGGGTGCTGAGCTACTATAATAAGTAAAGTGCTGGCTGGGTGCTGAGCTACTATAATAAGTAAGGTGTGGCTGGGTGCTGAGCTACTATAATAAGTAAGGTGCTGGCTGGGTGCTGAGCTACTATAATAAGTAAGGTGCTGGCTGGGTGCTGAGCTACTATAATAAGTAAGGTGCTGGCTGGGTGCTGGGCTACTATAATAAGTAAGGTGCTGGCTGGGTGCTGAGCTACTATAATAAGTAAAGTGCTGGTGGGTGCTGAGCTACTATAATAAAGTAAGGTGCTGGTGTGGGTGCTGAGCTACTATAATAAGTAAAGTGCTGGCTGGGTGCTGAGCTACTATAATAAGTAAAGTGCTGGCTGGGTGTGAGCTACTATAATAAGTAAAGTGCTGGCTGGGTGCTGAGCTACTATAATAAGTAAAGTGCTGGCTGGGTGCTGAGCTACTATAATAAGTAAGGTGCTGGCTGGGTGCTGAGCTACTATAATAAGTAAAGTGCTGGCTGGGTGCTGAGCTACTATAATAAGTAAGGTGCTGGCTGGGTGCTGAGCTACTATAATAAGTAAGGTGCTGGCTGGGTGCTGAGCTACTATAATAAGTAAGGTGCTGGCTGGGTGCTGAGCTACTATAATAAGTAAGGTGCTGGCTGGGTGCTGAGCTACTATAATAAGTAGTGCTGGCTGGGTGCTGAGCTACTATAATAAGTAAAGTGCTGGCTGGGTGCTGAGCTACTATAATAAGTAAGGTGCTGGCTGGGTGCTGAGCTACTATAATAAGTAAGGTGCTGGCTGGGTGCTGAGCTACTATAATAAGTAAGGTGCTGGCTGGGTGCTGAGCTACTATAATAAGTAAAGTGCTGGCTGGGTGCTGAGCTACTATAATAAGTAAAGTGCTGGCTGGGTGCTGAGCTACTATAATAAGTAAAGTGCTGGCTGGGTGCTGAGCTACTATAATAAGTAAAGTGCTGGCTGGGTGCTGAGCTACTATAATAAGTAAGGTGCTGGCTGGGTGCTGAGCTACTATAATAAGTAAAGTGCTGGCTGGGTGCTGAGCTACTATAATAAGTAAGGTGCGGCTGGGTGCTGAGCTACTATAATAAGTAAGGTGCTGGCTGGGTGCTGAGCTACTATAATAAGTAAAGTGCTGGCTGGGTGCTGAGCTACTATAATAAGTAAAGTGCTAGGTTAAAAAAAGTGCTTGGCTAAAAAAGAAGAAAAAAAGTGCTCGATGCTAAATATAAAGTGCTGATTATTTACAAAACCCAACTGTGTGTGTGTGTGTGTGTGTGTGTGTGTGTGTGTGTGTGTGTGTGTGTAGGCCTACCTGTCTCTAATTGGCTGTTGGTGTTGTTATCCCGCTTGCCTCACACACCTGGGCGGTAACGAGACAGTTACAACACACACACACACACACACACACACACACACACACACACACACACACACACACACACACACACACACACACCACACACACACACACACACACACACACATCAATTATATCCAAAAAAGAAAAAAATGCTTATATCAATATTTTATTTTTGTTTATATTTGAGAATTATTTTATATATAACTATTTATATGTTTATTTATTTAGGTATTTATTTATATTTAATATTTTGTATGATTGAGGAGGAGGAGGAGGAGGAGGAGAGAAAGAGGAGGAGAGAGGGGGGGGTGATGAAGAGGAGGAGAGGAGGAGGAGGAGGAGGAGGAGGAGGAGGAGGAGGAGGAGGAGAGGAGGGAGGAGGAGGAGGAGAGGGAGAGAGGAGAGGAGGAGGAGGAGGAGGAGATGAGGAGGAAGAGGAAGATGGAGGAGGAGGAGGAGGAGGGGAGAGGGGAGGAGGAGAGGAGGAGGAGAGAGGAGGAGGAAGGAAGAGGAGAGAAGAAGAGGAAGAAGGAGGAGGAGGAGGAGGAGGAGGAGGAGGAGAGGAGGAGGAGGAGGAGAAGGAGGAGAAGGAGAAGAAGAAGAAAGAGAAGGAAGGAGGAGAGAGGAAGAGGGAAGAAGAGGAGGAAAGAGGAGGAGGAGGAGGGGAGGAGGAGGAGGAGGAGATAAAGAAAAGAACCAAAAACTCACCTGAACCCAAAAGGAGAGAGGAAGACCACCCCTCATCTCCTCTCCTCTCCTCCTTCCATCTCACAGCTCCTCCTCTTCTCCTCCTTCTCCTCCACACTCACTCCATGACTCTTCCTCTTCTCTGGCGTCATGCGGGAGGAGGAGGAGGAGGTAGTAGTAGTGGTAGTAGTAGTAGTGGTAGTAGTAGTGGTAGTGTTAAGTAGTAGTTCTTGGGCCTTTCTCGCTTCCAGGGTATTTCTGTTGGGGGTGAGGGGGTGTTTAGTGGGGGGGAGGGGGAGGGGGGGTAAGAGGGGGGAGGGGGAAAGGGGGTTGTGTTGTGTTTTAAAGATAGAAGGAAGGAAGGAAGGAATGAAGGAAGGAAGGAGGGAAGGAAGGAAGAAAGGAAGGAGGGAAGGAATGAAGGAAGGAAGGAAGGAAGAAAGGAAGGGGGGAAGGAAGGAAGGAAGGAAGGAAGGAAAGAAGGAAGGAAGGAGGGAAGGAAGGAAGGAGGGAAGGAAGGAAGGAAGGAAGGAAGGAAGGAAGGAAGGAAGGAAGGAAGGAAGGAAGGAAGGAAGAAGGAGGGAAGGAAGGAGGGAAGGAAGAAATGAAGGAAGGAAGGAAGGAGGGAAGGAAGGAGGAATGAAGGAGGGAGGGAAAGAAGGAGGGAAGGAATGAAGGAAGGAATGAAGGAAGGAGAGAGAGAGAGAGAGAGAGAGAGAGAGAGAGAGAGAGAGAGAGAGAGAGAGAGAGAGAGAGAGAGAGAGAGAGAGAGAGAGAGAGAGAGAGACTAAATAAATAACAATAATAAAAAAAATTCAACAATAACCTACGTACTTAAAATTATGAATCAAAATGTTCTTCTTTTTTGTCTTTTTTTATTCTATTTTATTACTTTTTTAATATATTACTTTTACTAAAACTACTATTCCTTTTTTAATTTTTTTTATTTTTTATTAAATTTTGTTGGGGAAGGGTGGGTGGGTGTTGAAGAAATAAACACACACACACACACACAAATATACATGTAACATATACACTATCTCGTAACAGGGTGAGAGAGAAGCCAGCAATAAGTTAAAAAAAAAAAATCTACCGTAGCTAACAGTAAAGTCGCCAGGACAACTTTTTTTCTGTTTACAGCCGTGTGGTGGCGTTAATAGTTACATTTCTACATCCATGATTTCAGGACAGTTAGAAGGGGCTATCTGGAGAGTCTGTGTCATTTTGTGTCTTCATCTGTGTCATAGTAGGGCTATAAATGAACAAATGACTAAAATATCTACAAAGTGGCTACCAACAGTAGAGTCGCCATCTAGTGTTTATTTACTGAGTGTCGTACCGCTGTCGTCGTCGCCCGAAGAAAAAAACCGCGTAGTGAAATTGTAAACCGTCTATACTTGCAGCTACAAAGCATAAAACAATGCTGAAACAGTGTAGATTATACAGTCATGATATAAACTACTGTGTATCATCTTCAGTGGCACATACACAGCAGTAGTGATGCTATAATTCGTAATATTTGGCGGCTGGCAACTTGACTGCAGGTGGCGACTTTACTGTTATCTACGGTAGCTAGAACCGAAAAAACTTAAAACCAAGTAAGAAATACGAGGTCAGGTCACAAGGTTAAGGAAAAAAGAAAGAAAAAGAAAGAAAGCTAGGAAAAGAACCGAAATAGAAAAATATATAACCAAGAAATAAATAAAAGGTCAGGTCACAAGGTTAAAAGGTCAAACACACACACAGGTCACAGTACCCGACAGAGCCATAGTAGAGGGGAGGGGGAGTAGGGGGTGTCATGGAGTGCCCAGAGAGAGGGAGTGGCGAAGGTGGTGGTGGTGGTGGTGGTGGTGTGGTGGGGGGGTTGGGGGGGGCAGCCACAACCTCCACCTCACCCCCCCCTCACCCCCACCCCCCACCACTGCCTCACTCACCACTAAGCCACTTAAAGGTCCTGTAATGTCACCACACATCACCACTTTGTCACTACTACTTAAATCATCACCATCATCATTTTTATATTTTTTTTCATTATTATCATTAATATATTTATTTTACACCACATTTGACATCATTAATATTATTATTATTATTATGACAATTTTTGGGCATTTTTATTATTTATTATCATAATTTTTGTCATTATTATATTTAATGATTTCTTTGTATTATTTCTTATATTTTCTGTAGATACTTCACACACACACACACACACACACACACACTTACAAATCTATCTATAAATTCGTTTTTTTAATAGGCATTCAAACAATTTTTTTCTAAGTTTCTATAAATGACAAAAAACTATGTATCTTTAATATTCTATAAATAGATTAAAATGTTAGAGCATAATAATCTATCTATCAATCAATCAATCAATCAATCAATCAATCTATCAGAGCTGGGCGAGCAAATTTTTTTCCTTAGTCCGCAAAGTGCAAATTTTTGCGATCGAGTCCGCAAGGTGCAAAATTCTCTAAAAAAGGAAGAGCGCAAGTGCAAAAGTGCAAATTTCTAGCGCAAAAAAAAAACTAGATCTCAAATAAAAAAAATTAAAGCGCAAACATAAAAGTTAAAGCGCAAACAAAAGTTTGTTTTTCAAAATCCTTTTTTAGTCTGCAAACTGAAAAATTCTATGTTAAATTAATATAAAGTGTATACATGATTAAGAGATTGAATGTTTACAGTATTTGAAGCATTTATTGAACACAAGTTTATATAAAAAATAAGATAATACTGTCAAAACAACACAAAATAGTTGAAAAATGCAAATACACAATACTAATATTAGTCCTCCTCGTCACTGTCCTCCAGCTCCCACCGACCCTTGAGGAGGTTCATGTTACCCTTGAGGAACACCAGCTTCTCCAAGTTCTTGGCCGTCAGACTCCATGGCTTCGGCCTCATCACGTCTGAGCCCATGCTGAACAGCCATCAGCCATCAGTTTTTCTGCTAAGTTTGCGCATTTGTGGACTTATAAAATATCGAGAGCGCAAACTCCAAGAGCGCAAATTTTCGGCGTTTTGCGCAAAGCGCAAATATTTTATATGGAGCGCAAATTGCGCTTTTGCGCATTTGCGCTTTCGTTTGCGCTCCGCCCAGCTCTGCTATCTATCCATCTATCTATCAATCAATCAATCTATCTATCTATCTATCTACAAAAGCTTTAATTATTCCTCCTTATAACTAACACCACCACTAACTACAGTACTAACACCACCTATAACTTCTCCCACACTAAAAACCTTCCTAACTATATAACTATTAACTCTAATTTCACTAATCAGAGAGAGAGAGAGAGAGAGAGAGAGAGAGAGAGAGAGAGAGAGAGAGAGAGAGGAGAGAGAGAGAGAGAGAGAGAGAGGGGGGGGGGTAGGTAAAGGTGTGTTAGTATTAGTGTTAGTGTTAGTTAATCATTACCTGCATTGGAGGGGTTAAATCTTGCTAGTCAAAAGGGACACATCATACCTGTGAGAGAGAGAGAGAGAGAGAGAGAGAGAGAGAGAGAGAGAGAGAGAGAGAGAGAGAGAGAGAGAGAGAGAGAGAGAGAGAGAGAGAGAGAGAGAGAGAGAGAGAGAGAGAGAGAGAGAGAGAGAGAGAGAGAGAGAGAGAGAGAGAGAGAGAGAGAGAGAGAGGAGAAGAAAAAAAAAAAAAAAGAAGAGAGAAAAAAAAAAAAGAGAGAGAGAGAGATATTACCACACATACATCAATCAATTAATAAAGAGGAAATATTACAAAAAACATTAGAAAGAAAGAAAGAAAGAAAGAAAGAAAGAAAGAAAGTAGAGAGAAAGAAAGAAAGAAAGAAAGAGAGAAAGAAAGAAAAGAGAGAAAGAAAGAAAGAGAGTAGGTAAGAAAGCAAGAAAGAAAGAAAGAAGAAGAGAGAAAGAAAGAAAGAAAGAAAGAGAGAAAGAAAGAAAGAAAGAGAGAAAGAGAAAGAAAGAAAGAAAGAAAGAAAGAAAAGGAAAGAAAGAGAGAAAGAAAGAAAGAGAGAGGTAAGAACGCAAGAAAGCAAAAGCAAGAAAGAGAGAAGAAAGAAAGAAAGAAAGAGCAGAGAAAGAAAGAAAGACAGAGAGAAAGGAGAAAGAAAGAAAGAAAGAAAGAAAGAAAAGAAAGAAGAAAGAAAGAAGAAAGAAAGAGAGTAGGTGAAGCAGGAAAGAAAGAAAGCAGGAGAAAGAAAAGAAAGAAAGAAAGAAAGAAGAAAGAAGAGAGAGAAAGAAGAAAGAAAGAAGAGAAGAAAGAAAGAAAGAAGAGAAAGAAAGAGAAAGGGAAGAAGAAAGAAGAAAGAAAGAGAAAAGAAAGAAAGAAAGACAGAAAAAAGAAAGAAAAGAAAAGAAGAGGAAAGAAAGAAAGAAAGAGAAAGAAAGAAAGAAAGAGAGAAAGAAAGAAAGAAAGAAAGAAAGTAAAAAAACATTGATCAATAAAAGAAGGGATATTAAAACACAAGAAATACAAACAAATAAAAATATACAGGCAAAGCAAAAACTGTAAATAGATGGAAAAAATTATAGAGGCGTAAGAGACAGTTTATCCTTCTTGCTTAGTGAGTGAGTGAGTGAGTGAGTGAGTGAGTGGGTGAGTGGGTGGGTGTGGTGGGTGGGGTGGGTGGTGTGGGTGGGTGGGTGAGTGGGTGAGTGGGTGGGTGGGTGAGTGGGTGAGTGGGTGGGTGAGTGGGTGGGTGGTGGTGGGTGAGTGAGTGAGTGGGTGAGTGGGTGAGTGGGTGAGTGGGTGAGTGAGTGAGTGAGTGGGCAGGCATATTATAATTTCTTTCGTTTCATTATTAGTTGAGTTTCCTACCTTGTGTGTCTGTGGGGGGGGGAGAGAGAGAGAGAGAGAGAGAGAGAGAGAGAGAGAGAGAGAGAGAGAGAGAGAGAGAGAGAGAGAGAGAGAGGAGAGAGAGAGAGAGAGAGAGAGAGAGAGAGAGAGGAGAGAGAGAGAAGAAGAAGAAGAAGAAGATAGAGAGATGAGAGAGAGAGAAGAGAGATAGAGAGAGAGAGAGAGAGAGAGAGAGAGAGAGAGAAGAGAGATGAGATGAGAGAGAGAGAGAAGAGAGATGAGATAGATAGAAGAGGGGAGAGAGAGGAGAGAGAGAGAGAGAGAGAAGAGAGAGAGAGAGAGAGATAGATAGATAGATAGATAGATAGATAGATAGATAGATAGATAGATAGATAGATAGATAGATAGATAGATAGATAGATAGATAGATAGATAGATAGATAGATAGAGAAAAAATTATATCCTTTTCTGAATGGTTCTAGTTTTTTGACATCTGAATTATTAAACTATTTTGAAAGATATATTTTTTTCTGAATATAGAAAGCTAGCCAGAGAAACAGAGATGGAATATTATAACAGACTTACACTATTTTCTTCTAGTAATATAACCTTAACTTCCCTGAGTAGTAATAATAAAATAATAATAATAATAATAATAATAATAAATAATAATAGCAATAGCAATGGTTATAAAGTCTTTTAACAACACACACACACACACACACACACACAGGCAGCCCCCCAAACCACATCCACAAGACCCCCCCCACACCCACAAGCCCCCCCCACACCCACAAGCCCCCCCCCCACCTACAAGCAACCCCCCCCACACCCACCCACAGCCCCACACACACCCACACCCACACAAAAACCCCCACCCACACACACACCACACCCACCCCCACACCCACCCACACACACACCCTTACTTGTGGTATGGCGAACCCCTTCCCCCATAGTCTTGGTGTTAGCAGGAGGGTGTTCGGTGAGGAAGGAGTAATAGCCCGAGTCCTTCTTCTCTACTCCCCTCCTCCCTCTCCTCCCTCCATTTCGCAGCTCCACTCCCTCCTCCTCCTCCTCCTCCTCCTCCGTGTCTTCCTCCTCCCTGTCCAACTCCACTCCCATGTCCAAACTGGCATCGTTCTGTAAGAGGTCAAAATTTGAGTGCATTCATCTAGTTGTATTTTACAGGGCCTGAGTTACACTGGTATGGCCCCGTCTCCATATCAACATTCTTATCATTCATCCTTAGTGTTGGCCGAAGTCACCACCCCCGGTACCCATTCACTGCTGGGTGGACAGGGCCTCGGGTTTTAAGGAGACAGCCCAACTATTTCCGCTCCGCCCGGGGATCGAACCCGGGACTTCTCGATTGTGAACCGAGCATGCTACCACTACACTACGGAGTATCTGTGTGTGTGTGTGTGTGTGTGTGTGTGTGTGTGTGTGTGTGTGTGTGTGTGTGTGTGTGTGTGTGTGTGTGTGTGTGTGTGTGTGTGTGTGTGCGTGTGTGTGGATGTTTACGTTCAAAGTATGTACTGTAGTTTGTATCGTACATATATACATCAGTACAAAATTAATGTATTATTTAAAAATATATGCAATGCTGCTATAGTGTATGGAGGAGGAGGAGGAGGAGGAGGAGGAGGAGGAGGAGGAGGAGGAGGAGGAGGAGGAGGAGGAGGAGGAGGAGGAGGAGGAGGAAGGGGTGAGATATGGTTGGGGTGAAGGTTTGGGGTTGTGTGAGGTATGATATGTTGGGGTGAAAGGTTGGGGTTGGGTGAGGTATTAGAGATTGGGGTGAGGCATGGTTGTGCTGAAGGGTTGTGGTGAGGGGTTGGGGGTTGAGGTATGGTAGGGGTGAAGGGGTGTGTGTGTAGGGGGTTGAATCACCTGTATGGGTTGGGGGTGTATGGGTTGGGGGTGAGGGTTGGGGGGGTTAAGATATTGGGGGGGGGGGTGTTAAGGGGTTAAAATACCTGTATATGAGTGAAGTAGGTTCCCATCACCCCCGGCAGGCTGGCTGGGCGGGGTGCCTTGGAGCCTGTGGTGGTGGTGGGGGCGTGGTGGGGGTGTAGGGGGGGCGGCGGGCCCTCTCCTGGGAACACATCAGCAAACACAGCCTGATAGGGGCCTAGGGAGTCATCGTGTGGGGCGGCATCCTCGGTAAGTCCCAAGAAATCAGAGTCTGATATCTCCGAGCCAAACCCGCTTGTCGAGACGCTATCACTCCGCGCGAGTTCCCAGGGGCGCGGCGGAGGGGCGTGTGGATTAGGGGGGGTGAGGTAGGAGGCGCGGCCCACCTCGTCATAGCTGGAGCACTTACGAGCGGTGAAGGGGTGAGGCATGGGGTGCTCGAGGAGGCGACGTGTACTGAGGTGTGTCTCGGAGGAGGAGTGACAGCGCGGTAGTCGTCCTGTTCCCACTAGTATACCAGAGTCGCTTTGCTGTACGCCAGGGGGCACTGGGACCACTGGGGGGACCACTGGGGGAACCACTGGGGGCACCAAGGGCGAGCCAGGGCGAGGCGGTGCTGGTCCTGCCCCTGTCGCCTCCTTAGGGCTTTCCGGAGGCACCCATATACCTCCGTGGGGCATGGTGGTGGTGGTAGGGCGAGGCGCGAGAGGTACCTCCCGCCTGATTGGGACCACTACCTCCCTGGGGCGCGGCGTGGTGGGGGTGACAGGGGTGATGGGTGTGGTGGGTGCTGTGAGGGGCGTGCAGGGTATGGGTATGGGTGTGATGGTGGGTATGGCGGTGGGTGTGGTGGGTGTGGTGCAGGGGGTCAGGTCTACATGGAGGTGACACCGCGCTGAGGGCACCACGGGCATGGCCTCCACAGGGGTCTCGCGTACCACCATGGGCTGCCCCCGGAGGTACTGCACCTCGCTCCCGCCCCCCACCACCTCGATCACACACACGGACATCTGACGCGGTCTCACTGGGGACACTAGGGGCACCGTACCCTTACTGGGGACCTCTAGGGGCACGACGGCTTTGTCCCTGGGGGCTTCAAGGGCCTGGGTTTTGGGTCCCTCCCCTGGTTTGACCCCTGACCCCAGCCTGAAGAAGGGGCAGGGGACTGGGGAGGTAGGGGAGGTGGGGTAGGGCCTGGGGGGGCATACTGGGGACCTAGGGGGCGTGGAGGGGGGGAAGGTGAGACGTGCCAGGGCGGTGGAGGGGGAGAGATCAGGGGTCGTCGCCCCCTCCGTACTGCCGCGTAGATTAAGACTCAGGGATTTGGGTAGGGGTGTCATGGGGGGGCGTGGGGGCGTGGGGGTGTGTGGGGGGGGCCTGAGCAGCACCGGGGCGGAGAGGGGGTCGCGGGGGACGGGGAGGTTGCGCCGTAGCTGACGGTCCAGCTCGGCGAGTTGTCCCACGAAGTTGATGTTGGGGGAGATGGTGGGCCGGCGCGTCTTCACGTACCTGTAGGGGGGGAGGAGTGGGTTGTTACTACTATAGGAGGGGTTATTGCTACTACTACAACACCTGACATCACTACAACTACTACCACAACCTACACAACTACTGTCATTCATAAAAGAAATTCCTTCACGTACCTGTAGGGGGGGAGGAGGGATTATTACTACTACAGGAGGGGTTATTACTACTACAGGAGGGGTTATTACTACTATAGGAGGGGTTATTACATACTACAACAACACCTGACATCACTACAACTACAACTACAACTACTGTCATTCATAAAAATTCAAGAGCTCATTTCATAAAAAATAAAATAATAATAAATAAATAAATCAAAACTCCTATTAAAATAAAAATCAATTAGAAAAACATACTATATAAGACACTGAAAACACACACACACACACACAGACACACACACACACACACACACACACACACAGACACACACACACACACACACACACACACACAGGTAGCTGAAAAAAAATATTAATGAATTCTCTAGGCTTTAATTATTCTCTGATTAATTTGACTCGCTCATATCAAAATAAATATAAGCCCCTCCTTCTGGTGGAGACATTTGTTCCCATAGGCCAGAGGTGGGCAACCCAGAATTCAAGAGTGGGCAGTTTCTTCACACTAGGCAGGGCGGCAGTGTTGATGTGTTACAGTGTACATTATGAAGGCAAAGGACCAACAAGTACAAGTTAATAAGTACAGTAAGTGTTGATGTGTTACAGTGTACATTATGAAGGCGAATGACCAACAAGTACAAGTTAATAAGTACAGTAAGAGTTGGTGTGTTACAGTGTACAGTATGAAGGCAAAGGACCAACAAGTACAAGTTAATAAGTACAGTAAGTGTTGATGTGTTACAGTGTACAGTATGAAGGCAAAGGACCAACAAGTACAAGTTAATAAGTACAGTAAGAGTTGATGTGTTACAGTGTACAGTATGAAGGCAAAGGACCAACAAGTACAAGTTAATAAGTACAGTAAGAGTTGATGTGTTACAGTGTACAGTATGAAGGACAAAGGACCAACAAGTTACAAGTTAATAAGTACAGTAAGAGTTGGTTGTGTTACAGTGTACAGTATGAAGACAAATGACCAACAAGTACAAGTTAATAAGTACAGTAAGAGTTGATGTGTTACAGTGTACAGTATGAAGGCAAAGGACCAACAAGTACAAGTTAATAAGTACAGTAAGAGTTGATGTGTTACAGTGTACAGTATGAAGACAAAGGACCAACAAGTACAAGTTAATAAGTACAGTAAGAGTTGATGTGTTACAGTGTACAGTATGAAGGCAAAGGACCAACAAGTACAAGTTAATAAGTACAGTAAGTGTTGATGTGTTACAGTGTACAGTATGAAGACAAAGGACCAACAAGTACAAGTTAATAAGTACAGTAAGTGTTGATGTGTTACAGTGTACATTATGAAGACAAAGGACCAACAAGTACAAGTTAATAAGTACAGTAAGGTTGATGTGTTACAGTGTACAGTATGAAGACAAAGGACCAACAAGTACAAGTTAATAAGTACAGTAAGTGTTGATGTGTTACAGTGTACAGTATGAAGGCAAAGGACCAACAAGTACAAGTTAATAAGTACAGTAAGAGTTGGTGTGTTACAGTGTACAGTATGAAGACAAAGGACCAACAAGTACAAGTTAATAAGTACAGTAAGTGTTGATGTGTTACAGTGTACAGTATGAAGACAAAGGACCAACAAGTACAAGTTAATAAGTACAGTAAGTGTTGATGTGTTACAGTGTACAGTATGAAGGCAAAGGACCAACAAGTACAAGTTAATAAGTACAGTAAGTGTTGATGTGTTGCAGTGTTACAGTATGAAGGCAAAGGACCAACAAGTACAAGTTAATAAGTACAGTAAGAGTTGATGTGTTACAGTGTACAGTATGAAGGCGAATGACCAACAAGTACAAGTTAATAAGTACAGTAAGAGTTGGTGTGTTACAGTGTACAGTATGAAGGCAAAGGACCAACAAGTACAAGTTAATAAGTACAGTAAGTGTTGATGTGTTGCAGTGTACAGTATGAAGGCAAAGGACCAACAAGTACAAGTTAATAAGTACAGTAAGAGTTGATGTGTTACAGTGTACAGTATGAAGGCGAATGACCAACAAGTACAAGTTAATAAGTACAGTAAGAGTTGGTGTGTTACAGTGTACAGTATGAAGGCGAATGACCAACAAGTACAAGTTAATAAGTACAGTAAGAGTTGATGTGTTACAGTGTACAGTATGAAGGCAAAGGACCAACAAGTACAAGTTAATAAGTACAGTAAGTGTGATGTGTTGCAGTGTACAGTATGAAGGCAAAGGACCAACAAGTACAAGTTAATAAGTACAGTAAGAGTTGATGTGTACAGTGTACAGTATGAAGGCAAAGGACCAACAAGTACAAGTTAATAAGTACAGTAAGAGTTGGTGTGTTACAGTGTACAGTATGAAGGCAAAGGACCAACAAGTACAAGTTAATAAGTACAGTAAGAGTTGATGTGTTACAGTGTACAGTATGAAGACAAAGGACCAACAAGTACAAGTTAATAAGTACAGTAAGAGTTGATGTGTTACAGTGTACAGTATGAAGACAAAGGACCAACAAGTACAAGTTAATAAGTACAGTAAGAGTTGGTGTGTTACAGTGTACAGTATGAAGACAAATGACCAACAAGTACAAGTTAATAAGTACAGTAAGAGTTGTGTGTTACAGTGTACAGTATGAAGACAAATGACCAAACAAGTACAAGTTAATAAGTACAGTAAGAGTTGATGTGTTACAGTGTACAGTATGAAGACAAAGGACCAACAAGTACAAGTTAATAAGTACAGTAAGAGTTGGTGTGTTACAGTGTACAGTATGAAGA
Source organism: Chionoecetes opilio (assembly GCA_016584305.1). Lineage (NCBI taxonomy): Eukaryota > Metazoa > Arthropoda > Malacostraca > Decapoda > Majidae > Chionoecetes > Chionoecetes opilio. Next base: position 258,051 of record JACEEZ010020615.1, on the reverse strand, counting down.
CAAAGGACCAACAAGTACAAGTTAATAAGTACAGTAAGAGTTGGTGTGTTACAGTGTACAGTATGAAGACAAATGACCAACAAGTACAAGTTAATAAGTACAGTAAGAGTTGATGTGTTACAGTGTACAGTATGAAGGCAAAGGACCAACAAGTACAAGTTAATAAGTACAGTAAGTGTTGGTGTGTTGCAGTGTACAGTATGAAGGCAAATGACCAACAAGTACAAGTTAATAAGTACAGTAAGAGTTGATGTGTTACAGTGTACAGTATGAAGGCAAATGACCAACAAGTACAAGTTAATAAGTTAATAAGTACGACAAGAATTCATCACAATATTTTCCTAGAGACTCAGGACCTGGGCCACACACACTAAAGGCTGATTCACACTGGCCTTTTTTCGGCATTTTTATCTCACGAGAAGTCGGTCTCTTGAAAGACCGAGTGATCGGTGTGTGATTTTTGTTGAAAACCTATTGCGATCATGACACCAGCCCCAGACCCAGCCCCAGCCCCAGCCCCAGCCCCAGCCCCAGACCCAGCCCCAGCCCCAGCCCCAGCCCCAGCCCCAGCCCCAGCCCCAGCCCCAGCCCCAGCCCCAGACCCAGCCCCAGCCCCAGCCCCAGCCCCAGCCCCAGCCCCAGCCCCAGCCCCAGCCCCAGCCCCAGACCCAGACCCAGCCCCAGCCCCAGACCCAGCCCCAGCCCCAGCCCCAGCCCCAGACCCAGCACCCAGACCCAGACCCCTTCTCCTCAGATAAAAATGCCGAAAAAACGCCAGTGTGAATCAGCCTTAAGCCATGTTTTTGTCGCCCAAGCATCGTCTTGGCACGAAGACCGTTTGTTCTCGCAATTGAAAACGGATTGGTTTCTGCGACAACACCACAACCAGCTTGGTAGGGGCCGAAATAATAATCAGTCCAAAACATTGCAAACACTATCACAAAGCAGCATAACACACATTTCAGCAAGTGTTATTGGCGTGGTCTTCGTAACCCAAGACGGTGCTGGGACCACAAAAACAAGACTCTAGTGTACTGCCGCTATCTAGACCTGTATTTTATCTCTTATTTTTTTAACGATAATTTGGACACTTTAAAGTAGGAAGTACTAAGGAAGGACTAAAGTAGGAAGTCCCACAGGTCTCTTGAAAGCCCCAGGTAGCCCACCACTGGTATAGATGAACGCTATTGGATTTTTGTTAGGTAGTTCTACGTACATGTAAGCCTCTTCGAAGGGCATGCTGAGGTGGTTCATGACGTAGGCGATGGCCACGGTGGCGGAGCGCGACACCCCCGCCAGGCAGTGCACCAACACGCTGCCCCCGCCCTCACGCACCTTGTCTGTAGGGGCAGAGGAGGGAGAGAGGGTGTTATACCATGGGTAGCGACGGGTAGGAGAAGCAAAGGGAGAGAGAAAGGGTGTGAGACAGGGGAAAAGACACTCATGAAACAACATTTGGAGAAGAAAATTCAAACATGTCTTAATTTCTTCTTTTACCTGGAGAGAGAGAGGAGAGAGAGAGAGAGAGAGAGAGAGAGAGAGAAGAGAGAGAGAGAGAGAGGGGGCGGGGAGAGAGAGAGGAGAGAGAGAGAGAAGAGTGTGTTAAAGGGTGGGAGAGAGATTATTCAAAGAGTAACGAGGGGTAAGAAAACCAAAGTGAAGAAAAGTAGGTCGAAAAGGAAGACAAATGAAAAGGAAAAAAGATAATATAATGTTAAAAAAGGAGAAAATATATTTAAAAAATGACGGTGAAGAAAAAAGGACAAAATAATAATAATAAAAATAAAAATGGGAGCAAGAAGAAAAACTTGATAAAAACCGTAAAAAAAATAAAATAAAAATAATAATAATAATAAAACTACGAAAAAATAGTAAAAATCAATTCATTTTAATAAGACAATTAGAGAAAAAAAATGAGACAAAACAAGCCATATATAATACATACATAAAAATACAAATATATAAAAGCCACTAAACAAGAAATATATACACAAAAAATCAGTCCTTATCATCAACACTACTACTACTACTACTACTACTACTACTACTACTACCACTACTACTATACTACTATACTACTACTACTACCACTACTACTATACTACTACTACTACATACACTACTACTACTACTACTATACTACACCACTACTACTATACTTCTACACTACTACTACTACATCTACTACTACTACTACTACTACTACTAACTACTACTACTACTCTACTACCACTACTATACTACTACTACTACTACCACTACTCACTACTACTATACTTAACCACTACTACTACTACTACTACTTTTACTAACCACTAACTACTACTACTACTACTACTACTGACACTACTACTACAAAACACTACCACTCTACTAAATACTACTACACTACTTAAACCCCACTATACTACTCCTCTACTACTTAAAAATACTTTTATACTACTACCCTTTCCACTACTACTACTAATACTAAATACACTTTCTACTACTACTACTAATACTACTACCTATACTACACTACTACACTACTATAACCCCCACTACTACTACTTTCTATACTACTATACTACTACTAAAAAACTACCACTACTACTACTACTACTACTACTTACCCCTACTTACTACTACACTACTAAATACACTAATCTATTTCTTACTACCACTACTAACTACTACTAAACCCCACTTAAAATACTTGGGGGCCTTTTCCCCCCAAACCCCCCCCCAAAAATTTTTTCAAAAAAAAATTTTTTTTAAAAAAAAAAAAAAAAAAAAATTTTAAAAAAAAAAAAACAAAAAAAAAAGGGAAAAAAACCCAAAAAACCCCCCATTTTTTTCCCCCCCCTTTTTAAATTTTTAAAAAAAAGGCCTTTTTTAAAAAAACCTTTTTTTCCCTTTAACCCCCCAAAAATTTTTTTTAAAAAAAAAAAATAAAAAAAAAAAAAAAACCCTTTTAACCCCCCCAAAACAAAAAACAAAAAAAAAAAACCCCAAAAAAAAAAACCCATTGGGGGGCCCCCCCTTTTTCCCCCCCCTTTTGGGGCCCCCCCCCCAAACCCCCTTTTTTTTTTTTAAAAAAAAAAAATTTTTTTTTAAACCATTGGGAAAAATTAAAAAAAAAAAAAAATACTTTTTTAAAAAAAAAACCCCCCAAAAAAAAACCCTTTAAAAAAATTTTTTTTCCCCAAAAAAAAAAAATTTTTTTTTTAAAAAATAATTTTTCCCTTTAAGGAAAAAAAAAAAAATTACAAAAATTAAAAAAAAATTTAAAAAAAAGGTTAAAAAAAACCCAAAAAAAAAAAAAAAAAAAAAATACTAAAATTTAAAACCCAAAAAAAAACCCCCTTTTTTTTTTTAATTCCCTTCCCCTCCCTTCCCCAAAAAAACCCCCCAATTTTTTTTTAAAAAAAACCCTTTAAAAAAAACCCCCCAAAATTTTTTAAAACTTTTAAAAAACCCCCCCCCCCCTTTTTTTTTTTTTTAAAAAAAAAAAAAAATTTAAAGAAATGGGGAAGGGGGGGGGGGGGGGAAAAGGGGGAAAGGGGGGGGGGGGGGGGAAAAGGGGGGGGAAAAAAAGGGGAAAAAAAGGGGAAAAAAAAAAAGGGGGGGAGAGAAAAAAAAAAAAAGGGGGAAAAAAAAATTTTAAAAAAAAAGGGGGAAAAAAAAAGGGGGGGGGGAAAAACTTTTAAAAAAAAAAAACCCCCCCCCCCCCCCCCCCCCTTTTTTACCCCCCCCCCCTTTTTTCCCCAAATTTTTTTTTTAAAAAAAAAAAAACCCCAAAAAAAAAAAACCCCCCCCCAAAAAAACCCCCAAAAAATTTTCCCCCCCCAAAAAAAAAAAACCCCCCCCCCCCAAAAAAAAAAAAAAAAAAAATTGGGAAAAAAACCCCAAAAAAAAAACCCAAAAAATTTTTTAAAAAAAAAAACCCCCCCCCCCCCCCCCCTTTTTCCCCCCCCCCCCCCAAAAAAAAAAATTTTTCCCCCAAAAATTTTTTTTCCCCCCCCCCAAAAAAACCCCCCAAAACCCCAAAAAATAAAAAAAAACCCCCCCAAAAAAAAAAATTTTTAAAAAAAAAAAATTTTTAAAAAAAAAAAAATTTAAATTTAAAAAAAAAAATTTTTTTTTTGGGGAAAATTTAAAAAAAATTTTAAAAAAAAAAAAGGAAAAAAAAAAAAAATTAAAAAATTTTTTTTTTTTTAAAAAAAAAAAAAAAACCGGGGGGGGAAAAAAAAAAAAAAAAAAAAAATTTAAGGGGGGGTTTTTCAAGTCCCCGGGTCTTTTTTTCTTGGTTTTTTTAAAAAGGGTTTTGGGGGGGGGGGGTTGGGAAAGGGGGGGGGGGGAAAAAAATTTGGGGGGGGTTTTTAAAGGGGGGGAAAAAAAAATTTTTTTTTTTTTTTTTTTTTTAAAATTTTTTAAAAATTTTTTAAAAAAAGGGGGAGGGGGGGGGGCTTTTTTTGGGGGGGGGGAAAAAAAAAAAAAAAAAAAAGGGGGGAAAAAAAAAAAGGGGAAAAAAACCCAAAAAAAAAGGGGGGGGAAAAAAAAAAAAAAGGGGGGGTTAAAAGGTTTTTTCTTTTTTTTAAAAACCCCTTTTAAAAATTGGCCCCCTTTCCCCTTCCCTCCCCCCCCCCCCCCCTTTTTTTCCCCCCAAAAAAAACCCCCCCCCCCCCAAAAAAAAAAAACCCCCTTCCCCCCCAAAACCCCCCCCCCCAAAAACCCCCCCCCGGGGGAAAAATTTTAAAAACCAAAAAAAATTTTTTAAATTTTTTAAAAAAAAAAAAAAAAAAAACCCCCCCCCCCAAAAAATTTTTTCCGTTTTTTAAAACCCCCAAAAAACCCCCCCCAAAAAAAAAAAAAAACCCCCCCCCAAAAAAAAAAAAAAAAAAAAAATTAAAAAAAAAAAAAACCCCCCCCCCAAAAAAAACCCCCCAAAAACCCCCCCAAAAAAACCCCCAACCCCCCCCCCCCCCCCCAAAAAAAAAAAAAAACCTTTTTCCCCCAAAAAAACCCCCCAAAAACCCCCCTTTTAAAAAAAAAAGGGAAAACCAAAAAAAAATTTTTCCCCCCCCAAAAAAAAAGGGAAAAAAAAAAAAAAACCCAAAAAAAAAACCCCCCTTTCCCCCCCCCCCCCTTTTTAAAAAAAACCCCCCCGGGCCCCCTTTTTTGGGGTTTTTTTTGGGGGGGGGAAAAAAAAAAGGGGCGGTTTTGGGGGGGGCCCCCCCCCCCCGGGGTTTTGGGGGGCCCCGGGGCCCCCCCCTTTGGCCGGGGGGGGGTTGGCCGGGGGGCCCGCCGTGGGGGGGGGGGGGTTTTTGGGGGGGGGGGGGGGGAAAAAAGGGGGTTTTGGGGGGGGGGGGGGAAAAAGGAAAAATGGGGGGGGGTTTTTTAAAAAAAGGGGGGGAAATTTTTTTTTTTTTCCCAAAAACCCCAAATTTTTTTTTTTTTCCCCCCCGGTTTTAAAAAAACCCCCCCTTTTTTTTTTTAAAAAAATTTTTTTTAAAAAAAATTTTTTTTTTTTAAAAGGGGCCCCCAAAAAAAAATTTAAAAAAAAAAAAAG
>JACEEZ010020615.1:245000-247500 GCA_016584305.1 Chionoecetes opilio | reverse complement strand
TATTTTTCTTTTTCTTTTTACTTCATCAAGCTGATAACATGTCCGTCTGTCTGTATGTCTGTGTGTCCGTCTATCTGTATGTATGTATGTATGTCGTTTTTTTCTTCATCCGTCTTCTATTGTGCTACTAATGCTCGCTCTCTCTCTCTCTCTTCTCTCTCTCTCTCTCTCTCTCTCTCCACGGTTATTGGTGATAAGAGATACTCATATCTTGACTCATGCTAGTCTCTCTCTCTCTCTTTCTCTCTCTCTCTCTCTCATCACACAATATGAATAAATAGATATGATATTTTGTCCTAAATAAAGCATATGAATAGTAGTAGTAATAGTAGTAGTAGTAGTAGTAGTAGTAGTAGAAGTAGAAGTAGTAGTAGTAGTAGTAGTAGTAGTAGTAGTAGAAGTAGTAGTAGTAGTAGTAGTAGTAGTAATAAATAATAATAATAATAATAATAATAATAATAATAATAATAATAATAAAAATTCACGTCAAAAATCATCAGAAAAAATCCAGAGAGAGAGAGAGAAGCGGGGAGAGATAGAGAGGGAGAGAGAGGAGAGAAGAGAGAGAGAAGAGAGGAGAGAGAGAGAAGAGAGACTATCATTCTCGGGCGCCACATTGTCGAATAGGTGAAGGGGGAGGGGGAAAAGGAGGGGGGAAGAGGGGGAAGGAAGGGGAGGGGGGGTATCGTTATCATATATGTATACACGCTTTGGCGGTGTTACGTACAGATAGTGAGTGTGTGTGTGTGTGTGTGTGTGTGTGTGTGTGTGTGTGTGTGTTTCCAAGACCATTCCTTTACACTTCCTTTACATGACGTCATTTTTGAGAGATTCATCATAGGAGGGGAATTTCTCCTACACACACACACACACACACACACTCTCTCTCTCTCTCTCTCTCAGATTTTATATTAAAAAATCGAGACAATTTTTTTGCTAGAATCCTAAATATCTCTCTCTCTCTCTATCTTTCTTTCTCTCTCTCTCTCTCTTTCTTTATCTCTTTAATTAGGTTTTAAGGATTTTAATAAGGGTACATGTGGTGAAATAGGGTGTTATAAGGGTAAATAGGGTGAAATACGGTGAAATAGGGTCAAATCTTCAGGTCACCACAAAATTGACCCGTTTCGTGGTCAGCGTGCCCCAAAAACCCATTAGCCCTATTTTCATCACAATTTGAGATGGCAAAATTTTCGTCAAAATTTCATAGGGGACCCCTTTGGTTTTAGTAAAAAATCTATTTTTTTTTAAATAACTTGAAAACGAAGAGGTTTACGTGAATTGTATTGCATAGTAGTAGATACAACAGGCCAAGACCTTACTTTTGAGATACAATATAATCTATTTGCAATGCTAGCAACAGAGAAAATAATATAGTTGCATCGTATATAATATTAAAAAAAAAAATTCTCAAACTGTTATGTACCGTTAATAACACTATAGTCGCCACTGCACTAATGTCGCCAGGCCATATATTACGAATGTTAGCATCACTACAGCCTTGTATGTGCCACTGAAGAGGCATGCACAGTAGTTTATATTATGTACCTGTCTTCAGTGGCACATACAAGGCTGTAGTGATGCTAACATTCCTAATATATGGCCTGGCGACATTAATGCACTGGCGACTATAGTGTTATTGACGGTAAGTAATATTTTTATCATGGCATCGGATAGGACTTGTCAAGCTTAACAACTTTGCTTCTTTGCATTATTGCTCTATGTCTTATAGTTACGTGGCAAAATTACTTCAAAATGACCAACGGCAATATGTACCATTAATATTATTATTGCGTCATGGTCATCGTTGTGGGCGTGCAGGGGTTACTACTATTGCCTCATGGTCATCGTTGTGGGCGTGAAGGGGTTACTACTATTGCCTCATGGTCATCGTTGTGGGCGTGAAGGGGTTACTACTATTGCCTCATGGTCATCGTTGTGGGCGTGCAGGGGTTACTACTATTGCCTCATGGTCATCGTTGTGGGCGTGCAGGGGTTACTACTATTGCCTCATGGTCATCGTTGTGGGCGTGAAGGGGTTACTACTATTGCCTCATGGTCATCGTTGTGGGCGTGCAGGGGTTACTACTATTGCCTCATGGTCATCGTTGTGGGCGTGAAGGGGTTACTACTATTGCCTCATGGTCATCGTTGTGGGCGTGCAGGGGTTACTACTATTGCCTCATGGTCATCGTTGTGGGCGTGAAGGGGTTACTACTATTGCCTCATGGTCATCGTTCTGGGCGTGCAGGGGTTACTACTATTGCCTCATGGTCATCGTTGTGGGCGTGCAGGGGTTACTACTATTGCCTCATGGTCATCGTTGTGGGCGTGCAGGGGTTACTAGTATTGCGTCATGGTGTGAATGAAGTGCGTGACAAAACCTAAAGGAACGCCGCGCCATGGTAAACACGTGACGTCACTTCCGCTGCGATGCTCCCCCTAAAGTGACGTCATCGACCGTTACAAAAACGAGGAACAGGAGAAATAAAATAGGTAT
>JACEEZ010020615.1:235000-240000 GCA_016584305.1 Chionoecetes opilio | reverse complement strand
AGACTAATTTGGCAACACTGTTCTCTACATGTTTAGTTATATACAGAATTATAGTAGTAGTAGTAGTAGTGGTAGTAATAATAGTAGTAGTGGTGGTAGTGGTAGCAGTAGTAGTAGTGGTGGTAGTAATAATAGTAGTAGTGGTGGTAGTGGTAGCAGTAGTAGTAGTGGTGGTAGTAGTAGTATAGTAGTGGTGGTGGTAGTAGTAGTAGTAGTAGTAGTAGTAGTAAGTAGTAGTAGTAGTAGTAGTAGTAGTAGTAGTAATTTTAGTATATAGTAATGTACTGCTACATCTACTACTACTACTGCTATTGCTACTACTACTACCACTACTACTGCTACTACTACTACTCTACTATTATTTGTGCTAGCTATGCTACTACTACTGGTCTGCTGTACTACTCTCCCACACTATGCTACTATATATACTGCTACTACACTCTACCACTATACTATACACTATTACTACAAAACTCTTTTACTACCACTACTACTACTATACTACTACTTCTACATTTCTAAATACTATACTACTACTACTACTCTATGCTACTTACCACTATTATATTACTACTATACTACTATTTTATTTCTACTACTACTCTACTTCTACTATTTACTACACTACTTTCTCTACTACTACTACTTCAATACTATACTACTACTACTTCTACTACTATTTTATACTACATTCTACTATACTACTATATACTCTATCTCGCATGCAATAAAAAATAAATCTGAGTATGATATATAATATTTATATATATATATATATACTATATATAATTATTATATTATAAAGGAGAGATGGAGTGAGGAGATTGATATGAAGCAAGAAGTATGAGAGAAAGGATAAGAGAGAGAGAGGAGAGTAGAAATGAGAGTAGAGATGTAGAGTAGAGTAGAGTAGAGATGGAGTAGAGAATATAGATAGTTAAGTGAGCTTAGTAGAATTTTTTTTAAAGTAATATAGTATGGTTTATTGCAATATTTCTCTTAGTTTATTTTTCTCTTTTTTTTTCAAAAATTATATTCAGTTATTCTTACTATTGCATGTCTAGTAGCTAAAATTAGTAGTATTAGTAGTTACTAGTAGTACTACTGTATATAGTAGTATGTACTGCTAGTGTATACTACTATTTGGTATGCTTACTGTAGTACCTATTTACTAGCATAGTAGTAGTAGTAGCTAGTATAGTATAGCATAGTATAGTACTATCTATTCTACTCTTCTTTTACTACCACTACTACTATCTCTCTACTCTCTCTTCTCTCTACTAATAATACGTCAGGAATAGGGACTTTCCCTAACATTATACCAAGTTAGTACGTAGCAAAACTAACCTAAATTACTATAAAACTTCAACTAAACTACTAAATAATTTACTCACTAAAACTACTCAATAACTACTACTATATAATAACTTTGTGAACTTTTCCCATAATTTAACTAGTAATACTACTCTACTATTACGAGCATTGCAATAAAATAATCTAGATTATATCTATATATATACTACTAATATTACATAATACTATATATATATACTATTATATCATATATATATATAAATAGAGCTACAAGTATACGATATACACACGACACTGAGAATACTGCGAGAAGAACAGTAAAGATAGAGAGATAACAATACTGAGAACAAGATAAAAAAACAAAAACACGACACTTCCAAGTATAAAAATCCTTACTACTAAACAAAACTTAACAATAATAAATCAACTTTATTGCAATCTTCTCTCTACTACTCTCTCTACCCTCCTCCTACTTTCTCTCTCTCTTATTATCTTTTCTCTATATACACATCTCAACTTTATCTTTATACTATGTACTCGTATAGTATAGTAGTATAGTAGTAGTACTATACTATTACTACTATACTACACACTAGTATAGTATTACTAGAAAGTACTAGTACAAGCATACTGTATTAGTATATACTACTAGTATACTAACACGTAATGCTAGTACTACTAGTACTACTACTACATAGTAGTGCTACAGACACTAGTAGTAGTAATCTCTCATCTCTCTCTACTATTCTACCACTCTACTCTCTCCTCTCTCTCTCTCTCTCTCATAACAAGTGAGGGAAACTAGCAACTACTAACTAGTATACCAAGTTATGACACGGACAAATTACTACCTTTATTAACTTATGAAAAACCCTAAGTAAATACAACTAGTAACCAGTCCACAAAAACAATGAATAACTTACTTTTAAACAAACTAACTTACTGTATAACTTATACCCTATTACTATAACTGTAGTACGGTAATACTAATACTATTATATTTTCTTCTAAATACTACTACTACTACTACTACTACTACTACTACTACTACTACTACACTACTACTACTACTACTACTACTACTACTACTCCCTACTACTATACTACTCTACTACTATACTACTACTACTACTACTACCACCACTACTACTTATACTACCACCACTACTACTACTATTACTACACTACACTATACTACTACTACTACTAATACTACTACTACTACACTACTACCACTACTACTACTACTTACTACTACTACTACCACCACTACTACTATTATTACTACCACTACTACTACTACTACCACTACTACTACTACTACTATAATTCTGTATATAACTAAACATGTATATAGACTGAAATATATGACATATAACTTTTTGTATAACTTTAGTGAATAACTTTATGAATGACTAGTGAGTAGCAAATGAATAACTTTGTTGGCAGCGAGAGAAGCGAGCTGCTGCTTACCATAAGACCCGTGGAACCAAGTTTCAGCCAAAAAGTTAATAACTACTCCTAATTATTGTCGGATTGAGCTGAAATTTGACATGCAAGTAGTGCTGCCAAAATCAATGGGAGTCTGCGAAACAAACTTTTTGCGTAGAACAAGCCCTTAATGAGTAATTAGCGTAATGAGTTAATTGGCTGGAACGTGGCTGGCTGTCACGTTCCAGCCGCAAGAACTGAGTCAAAAGCAAAGAGGCCTACTACTACTACTACTACTACACTACTACTACTACTACTACTACTACTATACTACTACTACACCACCACAACAAGAACTGAGCCATAAGCAAAGGGGCCTACTACTACTACTACTACTACCACTACTACTACTACCACTACTACTACTACTACTACCACCACAACAACACTACATAAACATACCCACTACACTACTACTACTACTACACTACTACTACTACACTACTACTACTACTACTACTACATAAAACTACCACTACTAACTGACTATACCAAACTACTACTACTACTACTACTACACTACTACTACTACCTACTACTACTACTACTACCACTACTACTACTACTACTACTACTACTACACTACTACTACTACTATACTACTACTACTACTACTACTACTACTACTACTACCCACTACAAGAACTACTAACAAACTACTACTACTACTACTACTACCCTACTACTACTACCACTACTACTTACTACTACTACTACTACTACTACCACCACTATCTACTACTACTTACTACTACTACTACTACTACCACTACTTACTACTACTACTACTACTACTACTACTACTACTACTACTACTACTAAATACTACTATACTACTACCACCCCACGACTGACTAACAAACTACTACTACTACTACTACTACCACTACTACTACTACACTACTACTACTACTACTACCCCACTACTACTACTACTACTACTACTACTACTACTACTACTACTACACCACACACTATACTGATATAGTACTCACACTATATAATCTTTCGTATTTGTGTGCGTATAGTGTGCGTATTTTTTTTGTGTGTGTGTGTCGTGATGTGTGGTAGTGTTGTGTGTGGTGTGTGTGTTTTTTTGGGATAGATTTATGTCATAACTTTATGAATAATTTGTATGTATAATAATGATTGGTGTAGAAATTATGAATAGCTTTGTACTATTATGCTACTTCTGTACTTATGACTCTATTCTGTCTGCTCCTATGCTACTACTTATACTATATCTACTACTATACTGCTCCTACTGAATACTTATCACACACATTAACACTATACTCCTATCCTACTCCTCCTCATACTACTACATATTGTATAAACATCAACACTACTATACTCATCCTCCTCTCCCACTACTACTACTACTACTACTACTACTACTACTACTACTATAACTACACACACACACACACCACACTACTATTACTCCTACTCCTCCTCCTCCTCCCAACTACTATACTACACTACACTAACTACTACTACTACTACTATAACTACAACACACATACACACGCACACACATTTGCCAGACACTAACCTGTTTTCTCTCTCTCTCTCTCTCTCTCTCTCTCTCTCTCTCTCTCTCTCTCTCTCTCTCTCTCTTCTCTCGACATGGATGAGTAAGTTTGGAATTACAACAGACGGTAAACAGGTCTCTCTCTCTCTCTCTCTCTCTCCTCTCTCTCTCTCTCTCTCTCTCTCTCTCTCACAGAAAATAATATTAGTTTCAACCTTTCTTACTACGTAGCGCACACACACACACACACACCTCTCTCTCTCTCTCTCTCTCTCTCTCTCTCTCCTCTCTCTCTCTCTCTCTAAATAAAAAAAAAGTTCAAAAAAAAAAAAAAAAACTCAAATTAAAGATTAAAGAAAGAAGATTTAAAGAAAGAAGATTAAAGATAATTAAAGATAATAAAAGAAAAAAAATACGAAAGAAAAACTTAACGCAAGAAATTAAAATAGCGTTGTTCTTCCCTTCTCTCTCTCTCTCTCTCTCTCTCTCTACCTGGCGATGACTCACTGGCTAAAATGGCGCGACCTTCACATGGCAACACCGACTCCTACACAGTTACCAACGATGCTATTTATTTTCTATTATTATCATTATTATTATTACTATTATTATTATCATTATTAACATTATATTTTGAGGATTTGGTCATTGATTTGGTATT
>JACEEZ010020615.1:227500-230000 GCA_016584305.1 Chionoecetes opilio | reverse complement strand
ACACATACACGCACACACACACACACACACACACATACACATACACAGCCACCCACATACACACCCACCCACATACACACACACATACACACACACACACACACACACCCACCCACATACACACACACACACACACACAACACACACACACACACATACACACACACACACACACACCATACACACACACACACACACACACACACACACACACACACACACACACACACACACACACACACACACACACACACACACACACACACATTTTTCACTGCACGCACATGGAATAACTATGTCCACACGCAAAAGAGAGAGAGAGAGAGAGAGAGAGAGAGAGAGAGAGAGAGAGAGAGAGAGAGAGAGAGAGAGACACTACATAGAGGGAAGGGGTATTTTTTCCACACTACCCCTTTTTCGACCCCTCAAAAAAAAGCACGAAATGACACTTTACACGAAACGCACCTTTAAAAAAAAAAGAGGGGGGGAGAGGGGAGGTTTTGGAGAGCGCGCGCGCACGTCCACCCTCTCCGGGGGCTCCCCCAACACTGGCTGCGGCGGACAGGTGTGTGTGTGTGTGTGTGTGTGTGTGTGTGTGTGTGTGTGTGTGTGTGTGTGTGTGTGTGTGTGTGTGTGTGTGCGTGTGGTGTGGTGGGTGAATGAATGAGTGAGTGAATGAGTGAATTGTGTGTGTGTATGGGTAGGGAAGGGATGTGGTGTGTGTGTGTGTGTGTGTGTGTGTGTGTGTGTGTGTGTGTGTGTGTGTGTGTGTGTGTGTGTGGGTGTGTGTGTATGAAACATTTGAAACATTTAATACCAGTAAAACGCCTTAATCGGCGAAGGACGAGCGAGCCCGTAGAAACCCGCCGCACGTGCGCACGTGCGACGGGTTTCGGGTGCGGCGTGCGGGTGCGGCGGGTTTCGGGTGCGGCGTGCGGGTGCGGCGGGTTTCGGGTGCGGCGTGCGGGTGCGGCGGGTTTCGGATGCGGCGTGCGGGTGCGGCGGGTTTCGGATGCGGCGTGCGGGTGCGGCGGGTTTCGGTGCGGCGTGCGGGTGCGGCGGGTTTCGGGTGCGGCGTGCGGGTGCGGCGGGTTTCGGATGCGGCGTGCGGGTGCGGCGGGTTTCGGGTGCGGCGTGCGGGTGCGGCGGTTTCGGATGCGGCGTGCGGGTGCGGCGGGTTTCGGGTGCGGCGTGCGGGTGCGGCGGGTTTCGGATGCGGCGTGCGGGTGCGGCGGGTTTCGGGTGCGGCGTGCGGGTGCGGCGGGTTTCGGGTGCGGCGTGCGGGTGTGGCGGGTTGCGGGTGCGGCGTGCGGGTGCGGCGGGTTGCGGGTGCGGCGGGTTTGCGGGTGCGGCGTGCGTGCGTGCGGCGGGAGAGTCACCCAGACTCGATAGCAAGGAAATTTGTCTGCTGTCATCTAAACTCCATTTACCTTTGCCTTATTACGCCGAAACTGTAGGGATTGAATGGGCCTATCAGATGGCCAAGACCGCTTGTCAATCGGAAGCGGGATTCAAAAGATATCAGCTCCCGAAAAGCGTGATGGTCGGTCGGGTCGGGTCGGGTCGGGTCGGCCGCTTATCCGGGAAAAATCCGAGTGAGTGAGGACTCAGGAGCTCGGAAATAGCCGCATAAATAAATCAATACAATATGTTTGTTTACCACGTAGAAGGCCAGCCTTTATGATAAGCCGAGCCACAGACCACTAATGCTCGTATTTGTAGTCACATACCATGATTGCTCGTGGTAATTGCTATGATTTTGTTCCATTTCTACTCAGTCAAAATGATTCATGGTAAGTACTAGAGCAATCCTACAGTACTCCTATTGCAATCACAACAGTCAAAATGATTCACTTGATCTTGTAGCTGCCATGGAAAGTACTAGAGCAATCCTACAATACTCCTATTGCAATCACAACAGTCAAAATTATTCACTTGATCTTGTAGCTGCCATGGAAAGTACTAGAGCAATCCTACAGTACTCCTATTGCAATCACAACAGAGATCTTGTAGCTGCCATGGAAAGTACTAGAGCAATCCTACAGTACTCCTATTGCAATCACAACAGAGATCTTGTAGCTGCCATGGAAAGTACTAGAGCAATCCTACAGTACTCCTATTGCAATCACAACAGAGATCTTGTAGCTGCCATGGAAAGTACTAGAGCAATCCTACAGTACTCCTATTGCAATCACAACAGAGATCTTGTAGCTGCCATGGAAAGTACTAGAGCAATCCTACAGTACTCCTATTGCAATCACAACAGAGATCTTGTAGCTGCCATGGAAAGTACTAGAACAATCATACAGTACTCCTATTGCAATCACAACAGAGATCTTGTAGCTGCCATGGAAAGTACTAGAGCAATCATACAGTACTCCTATTGCAATCACAACAGAGATCTTGTAGCTGCCATGGAAAGTACTAGAGCAATCCTACAGTACTCCTATTGCAATCACAACGAAGATCTTGTAGCTGCCATGGAAAGTACTAGAGCAAT